>JABWIB010000559.1:6848-24298 GCA_016617825.1 Platyplectrum ornatum | reverse complement strand
TTATACCCCGTTCACAAAAAAGTCTATTACCCAGGTAATTCAGTCAATTTTTAACTGCAGTGTGAAGGGGTAGACCTGAGATTAATTTTAAAGTGAAGGGGAAAAACACTGAAAACATCAGAAAGTGAGGGTATATTTTTAGATAATCATTTGTTTGACCACTACTAATCTGAGAAATAGCTTTAAGAGTAGTTGATTGTAGAGCTATTTGCATGTTGGAAATTAATTGTAGTATTAAAAAGTAGCATTTATAGACAAAAATATTTTTATACACCTCTCTGTATTGATATATAACAGGCAAAGGTATGAAAATACACCTCTGATTACACTGTATAATGTATTTTGGTACTATGATAATCAAACAAGAAAAAAGAGGTTGGTAGCTCAACCTTAATTAGGAAAGTCTGATATCATTAGTCTGTGCAAGGAAACTATTGCTCCTTATTAAATGCTCTGCAGGAAAGATACTTCAAGCAGAACAACTTCTACATTACACGATAAGCTGTTTTTCACCTGGTATAAATCTGAATTCAAATGTTTCAACCCTAAACTAAGCCATTACATTTTTAATTAGTACACTTATATGTGTTAAGTGGAGCAAAACATGGCTGTCTATCTTATCATGTGCCAATAAAGCAATTATTTGCGAGAAAACATAATGTTAATAGCTATACAAAAATAGTCTTTGTATCTCAATTACAACCCCATGTTAAACAGACACCACAATAAAAATTCACATATTATCTATAGGGGCAGGAAAGAAATTGTTACTTAGCAAGGAAAATGAAAATTCACCTACTCATACCCCGTTCACACTGACGAGTGCTACCCAGGCAGTTCAGTCAACTGCCCAGGTTGACTCATCTACCTGGGCAGGTTTGCCCAACTATACAACTAAATTTATATAGAAATACATTTCCTGGATCTCACCTTGGAAGCAGATGGTAACAATATACTTACAAAAATGATCAAAAACCAACACTAGTTGGTTTTTGCAAATAATTATCTCCATTTTAGAAGTGGACACTATCGCCTCTGGATTTGCAACACCCCCAAGGGCCAACTTGGCAGATTGTAGCAAAATCGCTCACGCGATATAGAATACCAAGAGCAAGCAGCGAATATGTTAGACAATTTTAGGAATAGAGGCTACCTAGATAAATTACATGTAGATTCAGCCAAATCTGTACAAACAATACAGAACCACTCTCCTGTCATCCAACAAATCATATGCACCTGCTAACTCTGTAACTAATGATAAGGCTATTAATATAAAGAAAACTAGCTTTGACTATGGAGAAACTCTTATATTCATTACCAAATTTAACAACAAATCTCATGTAATCAGTAAACTTGTAAGAAAAAATGTCAATATTCTACGATCTGAAAATATTTTAGGTCCTTGATAAACGTAATACGTAATCTGATGGCGCTATATAAAAACCTGTTAATAAAGAAATAAAATAAATAAACATCCTTGTCTCATTTTCAGGAAAAAGAGAAATTTAAAATCATTTCTAGCACCAAGCCAATATAGAAACCCGCTGGGTAACTCCAACAATCTGGGATTAACAAAACCACTGGTTGCTTTAGGTGTAATAAAAAGATTGGTTTAACCTGTAACTACATTACCAATAACACCACCACAATTGTTTCAACGACCAATAGCGAAACATTTAAAATAAATGGATTCATTAACTGTGATACACAGTATGTAATTTATGCACTACAGTGCCCGTGTGGCCTACAGTACATCGGCTGAAGTACAAGACCCCTAAGAAAACGATTCCGCGAACACAGACATAACATTGTAAAAGGCTTCCCACACAGTGTTTCCAAGCACTTTGCTTCACACCATGATTTGTATCCAAAAGGTCTTAACATCACAGGTCTTGAACATTCCACACACTGCACTGGGAGGGGGGGTGACAGGTTCACTAATCTTTGTAAGAAAGAACTACTTTGAATGTGTAAATGATACCCCGTTCACATTACCAGCCTAATTATTTGGACTAATTAGACCCAAATATGCTAAATATCGGCTTTTCCATCAAGCTACACAGGCTGGCCACCTGTATAACGCTACATCGGGAACTTCCATCTCAGGCACCTGTCATCTACCGGGAGTGTGGAGCCCGCGCCGGCAGGATCTGAGCCATCGACCCCTAAAGCCTGAGAAGCAACCGATTTTCCTACAACTATTCTGCATAATATCACCTTTGAGTTCCCTTATTGTTCCTACATTATGAATGAACTTTTTTATGGGGATTTTGCGACATTCATATGTGGATCTTACAATTTTCAGCTACATCATCTGGTTATGATTTTTGATTGAACTCATTTTGCTTTTTATTAATGTGACATCATGTGTTTTTTAATAAGTGTTTAGTAAATCAATTTTTATACCAATCTCCTGTGTATTCTGCATATGTGTCAGCCATTTTTATCTTTTTTCACTTACAGATATTTAACATTTAGCGCTGTAACATTTTTTAATTTTAGGGGGACTACTGGGTTTTCCCCTCTATACAGCTGCTCTTTTTCTGTTTGTGTATTCGTTGACTCCTACAGTTATATGTTATTCTGATCCCTTAGCCCTGAGATTGAAGGCTTGTCCTTCTTTCCCTTTTTTTTCCATCGGCTCTACTATTCGTGCCAAAAGCAGGGTTTCACCTTGCTTGGTCCCGTGTAGTTTTCAGAGTGAACGCACCTTGTCCGGGTAATGGGCATGGTCTGCCCGGGCAGCTAAATTGGTGTATACAACATCACATGGATGATGTATAAATGCTGCTCAGGGCTGTACATAAGGGTGCTGTATAAATGGAAGAAGTATACGCATAATTTATTTTTATTGCTTTTATTATTTCTTTTAAATGTTATTTATTTCTTTTATTAATTTTTTTCACTTTTTTTTTAAGCCAATCACGGCTCTATGATGATAAAACATGTTTCACCTAACTACCCTGGTTCAGTGTGAATGGTATTGACCAGGGTAATTCAGAGTAGAAAACTGTTAGGTCCGGTAGATTCAGAGCTGCACAGACATGACATATGCCCCTCATCTCTGCACTTAGCTTAATAGCACAGAGCCCCTGGCAATGTTTACACATGCAGCGTACACTGCTGTGATAAATCCTACTGCCAGCTTTTATGAAAGAAAAGTATATTTAAAAAAATATATATATTTTTACAAATTTTTTATGTCCTATGGACATTACCTGCTTCAAAGTTACTAGGCACAGCTTACACCATGTCAGGACATTGGTGTAAGCTGCGCCTCAGTTAGGCTAATTCCTGCTAAAAGTGCATATTCATAGAGAAAAGGGATAAAATTTTAATATGTTAATATTTTAATATGTTGGACTCACAAGGACACGGAAGCGGGCCGATCTGCATATGTGCACACAACTGTGCCTCCGGCAGCTGCGACTTAAAATCAGGTCAGCTGTTTGCATTTTACATTTTTATCCTCCATTTTGAGATTATATTATAATTTTCTATATATATATAGATATATATATATATATATAAAATCAAACAGTATGCACTAGACAGAGGGGGGTATATTTACTAAGCAGTGAGATTGAAAAGTGAGGATGTTGCCCATAGCAACCTATCAGATTTGAGTTCACATTCTCCAGAGTGTAAAATGAAACAGAACTTATATCTGATTGGTCCCCACTTTCCAATCTCACCGCTTAGTAAATATGAAATACTTCATTATACAGACAACCTTCTTACAGACAGGTTACATATGGGCCACTGCTGAGGTCTTGCCCTCCCAAACCAAAATTTGCCAGCCAGCCAGCCTCTGATCACAGTATAGTAAATTTAGGCCCAAGTATTGTTTCTTTATAAAGACAAACTCACTGTGGAGTCGGCTGCACACAATAAATTGTATAGTATTTAGTCAGAATAGTAATGAACAATTCTTCATAAATCATGTAAGTGTGATATATCTATGTGATGTTTTGGACCATTTCGTTGGCAGTCTGGTAACAATTGGGTAAGTCAGCTATTTGTTGATCTGCCCAATTTGGGTCACAGAATTAGAAGTGAAAATATGATCCCTGGAATGATCCCTCATTTTAATAAATAATAAGTAATTCCTGAAGTAACTGGAGGTCTCCCATAAAACAGGCTCTTTTTAGTGTTTCATGTATATAAACAGCTCATACAGTATACAGCTCATACTAAGCCCCTTTTCTCCACACAAAACAGAAGTGAGTTTAAATATTAAAAGGGATGGTTTCAATGGTGGATTCAACCTCTTTGATTTAGGGACCAACCTCAATTTATTATTTAGCCTATGAATGGCCTTTTTCATACCACTGGCGATGTATGGTGGTTTCTAAACTGCAATTCCTTCTAAATGTAACCTCCCCCCTTAAAATACCTAACCCATCTGAAGTCTTCATTCTTCAGCTTGTCCTGCAGCATATGACTTCCGTTGCTTATGACGGCTATGGCACAAATATCCTCTATTTAAGAAGCACAGGGACGGGGGTGGGAGTGTCAGATCTTATATATAAAACTTATTAGTGCCATAGAAGTCATAAGCAGATAGATAGAGGGCTTAAATGATGCAACCGCCACTACACACTCATTGGCCAAGCTTTGGAAAATACAGCTATTTCAAAACCGCATGAAAACCTTTTGTTAGTAAATATACACCCCAAGGTCTTAAACAGTTTAATATGTTTTTTTCCAAAAGTTTAAAAAAAGGTTTTTTTTTCCAGTCTAAAACGTCTCACATGAAACAAAACACAATCATTTGGATTCATGCTATATAAATAAAATATGTATGTATTTTGATTACATGTATTGTATTCATTTAGACGGCAGCTTCACATTAGAAATTCCCATAGGTATGAGAGTTCTACTTTTACTACCTGAAAAATGTTTTCTCACTGAATTTGTATTTTTGTACAATCAAAGAACAGAAGGATTCGGGAAACAATGGGAAACCAATTTATTTTAAACAACCATTACCATTAAACTAGGTTATGATTGCATAATACAGTCTATGGTTAAGGAAGACAAAGTAATAAACATGTCTGCAAATACATCAGGTTTTGGTACCAGTTAAAGAACTAAATAGAAAACCCAATAGTAAACAAAGCTATTCTTAGTGCCTCATGACAACTCATTTGCGTTGTGCATTGTTCTTGCTATCCCTGCAGCATAAAATTGTTCTTCCAGGTGCAAATGTTGTACCCAATGGCTGGATGCTGGATGGGTGTCTAAATAAAGCCATCAGATGTTATTCCATTCAAATTTCAATATTCTATTTGAACAGATAGTGCAGAATGAAAAACACAAATAAAAACAAACAACAAAAAAAAGGTAGCAACCAGACTCATAAATAGAATACAAAACAATTCTCTCTGCTAACTGACACTATTCATAGCATTATGATGTACCATATGTGAGTAGAGTATATTGACACACAGGAACGCATGCCCCAGTACCATGTGGGAAAAAAAACAAACCAAAAACCTAACAAATACTAACCGTTTAACAGTTTCTACAAAGCATTAGCCAGATCTCAAAGCTTACTCATGTTCTGCATGTTCTACAGTAAAAAAATCTCTAAAATACAGGTGTAGGAAAAATAAACTGTGTAAACTTTTTTTTTTTTTGTTACAGTTCAGGTCCTGCTATTGGCAATATAGCCATTTAGGCATCAGAACTACTTTAGCTCAGGAGGAGGATTGGATCTTCAAACTCATAGAAAGACATTGCGCTAGTATGACTTTCTCCAGAGTCTGAATCATAAGGAGTGTCTGGCAGCTCAGAAAATGTATATGCCAACTGTTCATCTTCCAGGTCAGATCTGGCATAATAAGAGCTGGAACATTCCTCTTCTGCCACAAAATTAAAATCTTGAGGGATGTAAAGCATATCTGGATAGTTCCTCGTAATCAAATCACTTGTCGTTTTCAGGGAAGTTTTCCTAAATGCCATTAAATGCATATGAGAAAATTTGGAATAAGTCATACGTTTAAAGCCTAGAGACTCTATGGCAATTTTCCAGCTCTTCATCATCATTGCATGGCGGTTCTGGTTAGAAGAATCTGGGGTAATGATAAGCAGCAAGCCATTCAGTGCAAGGAGTTCATGGGCTTTCTTGCAGCAAATCCATCGCTGATAACGCGAAGGGAAGTAAGAGAGGAGGAGAGAGAAAACAACTACATGGAAGAGTTCAGCTGGTATGTGATCTATGGGGCTTTTCAGTTGCTTCAGGAAAGCATCCATAGCATCGGGTGCAAGTTGGAGTGGCCTTTGTATTTGCAGGTTAAGGAAGTCACATTTAAACACAGTCTATAAAAAGAAAAAAAATAGCAGTTAGAAGAGGGAAGTTACAGTAGATAAACATTTTATTAGTTATTATAAACACACACAATTCAATGGTTTTGTGCCGTTATGATATGGGTTCATAGTTAAGGTGCTCCACAGTTCATATTAAAACTTTACGCCTGTCCTATACTGGTAAGCCAAATATAACAGTATAATGTATGCTTTATTATTTTACTGAGAAGAACAGATCATAATTGGTCTGTGATTCTCTGATTATGTACAAGTTGATCGTTTGTGTGTTTCTTGTTTGGAATTGCAATGCTTAATTCAAGTCTGGCACTGTGATATACCCAATATAACTGGAGAACACAAAATAAACAGAAATGTATTCTTTTTTGGTGAAGTAACGCTTGCATGGTTAGACGCCTTACAACGATTAACTTTTGTACAACAAATCATATGACTCACTCACACATAGCAAACTTAAAACACAGTCATAACTGTATGTATTGCATTTTAATAGAAAAACATCAATGTAATAACACAACATCAGGCAGACACATTGTGTTAATACAATATACATATTTAAGGTATAGAAAATAAATACAATTATAACAGTCAAGGCTGATTACCTCAACAGCAGGCACAATGTCAATACCAACAGCTAGAAAGTCATCATACTTCATAAATGGATTATAGCAGCTTCCAACATCAAGCAATCGAATCTTGCCAGGGTGATGAAATCTAATAGGAAAAGCATTTCATTAAAAAAGTTAGATCATCTTCCTCCATTTACAGCCGTGTAAAATCTTAAGTAACAGCACTGCAGACACATGGGATCTCATGAATCAGTCCCAACAATAGTTTCCATACACTTTATTAGGTCAGTACTGGAGAGAGCTGTGTGCACTAGTGAGAACAGTTACCTTTTCACGTTAGAGTATACTTGTACACAAGAGAAATCCTGGTGGTAAATGTAAGACATGGTCATTCTGTGGCCCAATACCCTACAGCATAATGATAAACCCATGATTCATGTAACCAAGCAATGCTTATGTATTGTGGGTATTGTTCTATAAGTAGTACAAAAAGGTTTGTGCAAGTCTCACTAATGCTCAGGATACAGTAAACAAGCGTGCTATAATATATGATTTGCTGAGTAAAAAGCACTAGCGTTAATGGTAAAGGCACCCAGGCAATGTACAAAATGATTTTTAGAGATTATAGACACAAAGGTTTGTCACACGTGTGCTTAAGGCATGAAGCATAACTTCTAAATGTCTAGCACCAGTGAAACAATCAGGGTCCTTTGGACGCGTGAAATATTAATAGGAATGTAACATTCATATATAAATGCTTCAATAATTGACCATAACAGCAAATTGCTTAATGGTGTAATGACTACTATGGATGAAATGGGCTTGGCATAACTACAAGAGATAGAATATTACTAGACCAGATCCAGGAGTTGAAAATAAGAAAAATAAGGGAAGTTACACATAGGGGTATATTTACTAAGCAGGGAGATTGCAGTGAAATTCGAATTTGGGGAAGTTGCCCATGGCAACCAATCAGATTTGAGTTCACATTCTCCAGAGTGCAAAATGAAACTGAGAGCTCAAATCTGATTGGTTGCCATGGGCAACTTCCCCAAATTCGAATTTCACTGCAATCTCCCCGCTTAGTAAATATACCCCATAGTATTACAGGTNTCCAGAGTGTAAAATGAAACTGAGAGCTCAAATCTGATTGGTTGCCATGGGCAACTTCCCCAAATTCGAATTTCACTGCAATCTCCCTGCTTAGTAAATATACCCCATGGACAAAATCATGATAAATTTCAGGTAAAGTAAAATGAATGTTAGTGTTTATATGCCGGGAGCATACTTTGCTTTTGCTTACTGCACAAGATACTGACCAGTGTTACTATTACTCCGTTATTAGACTTGGCCTATATTTACTAAGCAGGGAGATTGAGAGTGGGGATGCCCCACTGGCATGCCCATGGCAACCAATCCGATTCAAGCTCTCTGTTTCATTCTACATACTGGAGAATGTGAGTTCGAATCTGCATTATACAATCATGTGCTGCAGGATGTGACATATGCACTTTTACTTGCATACTGTTTTATATTTGATACCACATGCTGGTGACTAATGGCATCAACTATTATGCAGCACACCAGTCACTGCTAGAGTGCCGTTCATGCAAACCATTAATCCAAAAGGGTATCAAAGTAATAAACACCTTTTCTTTTTTGAAAACCTCTGTAAATGTTCACATAACATGTACGTAGCAGTATGTAAAATATTTAGCAGTTTGAGTTCTGTGTATACAGGTTTGTGAAGTACATAAAAGTAGGCAATTTTATTTTTAAACTGAACGATTTTTGGAGAAACTGAAATAATTATTTTAAGTCCCAAAACCTGAACTCTGATGGTTCTCATGTTAGCAGAAAATGATTTTGTTATATTCTACATATTCAGTAGAATCAGATATCTTTTAAAAATTGTAGTACTGCTTAACAATAACCCCCATACACACTGCTCTCTAGTCCCCTATGATCTATGGTTCAAAATAATCTTTGCTGCAATGACATGTTCGTCCACAAGGTGGCCACATGAAGAATTAGGGATGGAAATAATCTCCTTGATAGATTATCAGTAAACACTATCGCTTTCTACAGACATTGGGACATCATTGATTGTATAAAAATAAGAGCAGACAATGTGACGTTTCAGCTGATTATGCAGCATGGTTGGACAAGATGACATAATTGTGTGATAGGAATAATAGCAGCCAGATAACTTTCCAGCATTTACCCTACTTTAGATTAAACAATAATGATACATACTCTTGGTTTGGGGTAGCGCCATTTGAAATATCAAGTCCAGAACCAAACTGGTCACAACTTGAAGGCTGGTGGTTATGTAAGAGTACTCTTCTGGCATCCTTTTCCATTGCTTTTCTCTTTCCACCATTGAAGAAATACTCTTGGCAAACGCTGTGAATAAGACAGAATACATTTACTCACAGCAATTATATCTAGATAAACACAATGCAGCAGGATAACTAGAGTGCAGAGTGATGCACTAGAGGCATTTCCCTCCATCTCTCCTTTGGTAATACTCTCTTTATGAAGCTAGTATGAATATTTATTGCTACTACAGTAATAGATATTAATTAGAGAAATATATGTGTCTAAGAAAAAACTGACTGGTTCATGTGTTGGAGTAGAGCACCAGGAGGAAATAGAAGAATAGAACATACTACTACATAAGAATAAAATCCAGCCAGGGATTCATTCAGGGCTCGAAGCGGGGGGGGGGTATACGGGGGTATGCCATACCGCACTTCTCCCACTGATTTATCCCACTGTCATTAAAGAACTACAAATCTCTATTGACTTCTATTATATTCTATATTTCCATACCGCCACTTCTAAATGTCCATACCACCACTGGATTCATTAACCCTGTGCTATGAGGCAGAAATGCTAATTGCTACGACACTGAACGGGCTGACATTTTGCATGAAGATTATCGATAATAAATAGAAGGCATTGTGCTACATTTTAAAAAGTAAAAATCCTCACTTCACATTATACATATATATTTTTTTTTATTTCTTTTTTTTTTCATTTAAGCAGGGAAACGAAATTCAGGCTGCTGGGAAATTATCAGCAGCTATTGTTCGATATGAGGATGTGCATATGACATGATATTGAGGAGCACTTCAGCATAGATACCCAGACAGATGTTACTATGCTTCCTGGACAGTCACATTTCTGACTATTGACATCTTTAGATGAAGGAGAAGGCTACTGGGTGGAACATCTGCTGGTCCTGGTATAGGTTATAGGTTGTTATTTGAGATTGTATTCATTAAAAAATTTCCACATTCCTAAATAGAATGTTGATATAAAAAACCCAACACACATAAAAGCTATGTGTCATTCATATTGGCTCATCAATTTTATAATTATAACATCAGTAAAGCATTATTTCCATGATTCATGTGAACGAATGAGGTGGGCAGATAATGTGTCACTGGGAAGGTATACATTGCAGCAGCAGCTCTCTTAAATACAGCTGATCTCACACTTACCCAAGGCACCATTCAATTCGGCCCTCTCCTTCACACTTTTTTGCCCAGTGATTATCCGCCAAATTTTTCATTGCAGCAGCATATTCAGAAAGTCTTTCTTCATCTTTACAGTGTTCTTTCCAAATTTTATCAAAATCTCCAGCTTAAAAACAACAAAAATACAAAATCTAATTATTATTAATGCAAGGTAGTAATGCAAGTAGTTGTCAGCAGATGCACAAAAACATCTGCTTTCCTCTAGAAGAGACATGGATTAACAACTCAATAATAATTATACTGATAAGACCTCACACACAAACATTGATGGCCCATAATTTTGCACAGGATTTTTACCACAAACAAATTAGTATTTTTTCTTTTAATATCTGTCTATCTACAAGTCAGTAATGTTTCCTTGATACACATCTTGGCGTGCCATCTGTTCTGTTCCAACCAAACATCACAGTGTTTTATACTTAAATAACAATATTTCTATATTACTAATACAGTGTGACACGTCATGACTTTCCCCCCCGCCGTGTATCCCTCACCCAGGAAATTTTTTATATTACTGCCTGGAAAAAATTTTGGGCCATAACACTGTTTATTATTAAAATTGTATACACATTTTTATTTTAATTTTTTTAACCAAGCTTCATATATGGTTAATATTGCGGTTGTATTATTGGTTATACTGTACTCTATACATATCATGAGGTTAAAGTAAAAATAAGAGTATTACATTGGAAGTACCTTTGCATAATGACAGTTGTATTGAACTTGTAATGGAATCTGGGATAAAAACATATAAGATTAAGAAACCTGAAATCACACACATATAAAACTGGCAAATATTATCTTCATATTCTAATCATTGGTACAAATAATTCCAAAAATTCACTTATTATTCCACATTTTACCAAACCACAAACTAAAAAACCCAGACACTAAACTAGAGATCACTAGAACATCCTAAAGGCCGCTGTTAGGATAGGATAGTGCAATACAGATCCTGCATAAGATACACCACATACAGCGACTGGAGAGACATGAGATCCGCTATAGTAAGGATGGAGACACCCATGTTGGAAAGTAAATGGCTGGATATCTACAATTCTCAGTCATGTGTCTCTAACTTCCACCCCCAACTATAATTTAGAATCACAACCTGGGGGGGGGGTTTGATACATGGGTGAACAGTTTCCAGGCATCAATGTATGGATTTTGGTAAAGTCATTCTGCAAATTGTGACAGAAAATAGGGATGATGTCACTTTGTCATTTCAATGTTTGTCATTGTGACAGCCCTGGCAATTCAATCTCGGTGAAACAATGAGGTCAGTTCGCAGTGTTTGTAAGAAAAGCGTTGAGACATTTTCATGATATGATAAAGTAGTATAAACACTTTCATCTACCACATTCCAGCAAAGAGGAATTTGCTGTCTGTTATCTGGAGGCAGACTGCTTTGTAAATGAATAATGAAGTCAATGATGCAGGGATAATATTAAAATGGGAGCCAAGTAACGAACACAGATGCTCTTAAATGAATAAGCAAAACACCAGATAGAAGGCCTGGATTTACCAACGAATGCTCACAGTGCAACTGAATGTTCAGCACCAGCATATTGCTGTAGAAGTAAATATGTAGGAGTTTGGCTTTCTGAGACAATACGTTTGGGAGAACTGTATATATTTCTATTCATTAGATTTAAGTAACATATAAGCTGGGTACACAATCAGTCATAGACACGTAGAAAGCAATGAAAAACCATCAAAGAAAAAAGCCAAAACAAATTGACAAAAACATTTGAAAACGTTTGTCTATTTGTAGCTTTAATTTACAAGACAATAACATAATTCCTATAACAAAGTTCAAGCTCAGGAAAACAAGAGACCAATGTGATGACATGACTTTCATGGAAACCCCCCCAGAAAACATCAGCACGAATACAGACAGAGTAACCCGTATCTCTGAAATACTAAAGTGCATATCATATACAGCAAGGAAAAACTACATGAAACACAGAAGTGTATAAAACATGAAGACAGCTTATGAGGACTGTGTGGATAATGCTGATAAACCTTGGGGGTAGATGAAAGTTTTAATCATGTCCGATACGTTCTCTCCGCCAGTTAGGAAATATTAGAGGTAAGTCACTGAACGGTGAACTCAGTCGACTTTTCTCTACACTTTTAAGTCCTGAAGGGTCTCCACTTACAGGACTGACTGACTGGTTGCAGATTAACTAAGATATAGTGGTTCAGGCTTTNAAACCTCAGTTTATTGTTTGAGTACGCGGTCATTTAACAGTGAAATGGAAAGACGGGTTTAAGGTTTACGGACGTATCTGCCCCTCAAACAACAAAACATATTGACCAACAAACAAATCCACATTGTCAGCTAACAGCAGAGTGTTGAGAAACCTGAGCACTCATCATTTAATCATCAGATCATTTCTACATATGGACACATTTATCTTGTGGTAGACAAAGGTTACTGTGTTATTTACTAATGTGTCAGCACTTAATACAACACAACCTTTGTTTAGTTCTCAAACTTCTTGCTGAGGCAACTTGTTTCTTAAGTGTGGTGACAATGACACCATTCACATCACAGACTGCTAGCAGCCCTTTATGGGGAAAGCAGTAAACACCGCTTCACATGCTGCTTTACTTTATGTTACCTGAATGAAGATTTTACTGTACAAAATATGTTCCATAAGAAGTCAACGTGACAAAGAAATCATTTTAGCATACATTCGACAATGTGCCCGTTCCACACTTCCATGGAAAGGGCATTGATTTCTGTCTACTACATAGCCTGCCAAGGGCATCGTAACAAGATTTCTCATTTTACCCTGGGCATTCACCATCATTTTTTATTGAGTATAACCCATTGCATGTATAATTCAAGCGAGTTTTCATATGAGTAATAAGTCTCTATAACACACAACCTACACGTACACCTGGAAAAACAAAGGAAGCGATTGGTCACTGATTACGTTAATGAATAATTGTATAATCTCCCCCCCCCCCCAAAAAAAATAATCTTGTTAAAAATTGTGAAATGAACGTAAAATGTGTATAGTCTGTTCACATAGGTGTCAGACTGAACCTATATGTATATTCTGATTTGGGAATGTATAATGTTCCATTACATTGCATGTGGAAATAAGATTGCCAACCAAATATAAACCATTAGTTGTTGCAACAGAGTGCAAGCAGCAGTATCAGTTATCGGTTTATGCTGAATGTAAAATAAACAGCCTAGTTACTTCTGAAACATACTTAGATATTTGCTGTCCGATATGAAAACGTGTTTGGTCATTAACTATTAACATGGTAAAGCAGTGGTAAACTGTTATATTGTGTGGCTGCACACTACATAAAGTACATATTGAGTATAGAGGGGGTAAGTTAATATTACATAATGTAATATATGTGGTGTAGATAGGGGTCTGGAGATGGAACACTATGTACGTTATACCCAAATAACACCACATACATTATAATATGTGCCATTACCAGACACCTACTACACCCAATATGTACTTTATATGCCCCATAACCACAGTTCTAGTATACTCTACATACATGAAAAACATTTGAACCCCCCCTTTAAAAAAACTTTTACCTTACCACTGGTAAAAGCTGAGGTTTTCCCTCAACACCATTTAAAAAAACAAAACAAAAAGAAACCCAACAAGTTATTATCATAAACAGAATTCCAATACTTGAGCCCTTTAAAGTAGCTACACTGTCACAACACACTACACGAAAAAGAGATTTCGTTTTCCTGGTGTTAGACATGTTGGAACATGTAGCTATACTGTTCTTAAAGTTTTCTTCGTCTATGCTACTCCTTCCGAATTCTGTAGAACGGACCAAATGTACTGAAACAAGGTGGCATCCATACGTTCATAACTATTAAGGAAGGCCTTGACATACAGGTCACCGCCTCACTATGGAAACTGGATTCACATGCTGCCGGTGACATTACCCCACAGTGTCCCTCATCCCTTGCAATGCTGAGTGTCCCTCTAGTTTCAGCAGGCAAGAGATTAGCAGCAGCAGTGGGACATCCCCTGTGGTTAAAATGTCAGTAATGCAAAGGAGATACAGGAAGGAAAGTCTAGGAAGACACCAGCAGGTAAGTAAAAGGTTTTTTTTTATGAAAGTGTATTTATGTATATGAATGTTGGGGTGTTCATATAAATATCCTCCAACAACACATAACTCAAAGCTACACTATTCAACATAGTGGCATAGGACCAGATCCATACTATTGAAATTACAAGAGAGTGGGTAAAACCATGTTGAATTGCAGGGGAGGTAAAATGAATGTCAGTGTTTGCATGCAGGGAGAATACTTTATTGTTGCATTTTGCACACAGATACTGACCAGCGTTACTGTTACACTGTTATTACACTTGTGCTGGAAACATCAGCTTTCACCTGTAATACTGTTTACAATGGTTTTGCCCACTCGCTCATGACTTCAATAGTATGCAAGTCTGGATGCGGTCCATAGACACAGTGCTAATAAGCTATATTCTGATATTTATTTGCCTGCCATTCAGGGTAATAACGTTTAATCATCAATAATATATATATTTTTTACTACACAATCGGTTTTATTTTCTAAATAACCATGTTGCCTATAAATATTTGTAATTTGTATTACAAAATTGTAATTTTAATTCACATTCCTGTGTAAACGATACAACATACGTTTGAAGGAACCACTTTCTTTTGAGTTTTAATATGTAGTATACCATTTTAACAGCTGTATCTCAGCATGTCGGACATGAGACTTCCTGAGATTTGGGTCTAAATTTACTAAGCAGGGAGTTTGAAAAGTGGGGATGTTGCCCGTAGCAACCAATCAAATTCAAACCCACATTCCAGTATGTAAGAAACTGAAAGTTTAAAACTATTTGGTTGCTATTGGCAACATCCCCACTTTTCAATCTCTATGTTTAGTAAATTTAGGCCCCTGAGTCTGCATTAATGGAGACACTACCACAGAATCACCGGGAAAGGACTTATAACGTGAATTCTCCATACTGCATCTTATGTAAACCTTGTTCATAAAGAAACTAATGCTGGCCATACATCTGGTTCATTCCCAGCCAGTGTCTGACGTAGCACAGGTATGTATGGGTTAAGTTTTTCATTGAATTTTGTCCTTCTTGGTTGGTATTATCCAAGCAAGCTTTCTCCCGGACTAGTTACAGTTACACATGGAGGAGGCAATGTCATGGTTTTGGGATGTTTTGCGGGCAACCAAGTTGGTGACTTTGCGGAGTGTACAGAATAAGGGATGAAAAGGTGTATCACAATATATCAATGCGTCATGCGATTCCCTACGGATGGCGACGTGATTTCCAACAAGCTAACAATAAATCACATACCTTCATGGCGCTAATTATTTGTAAAAGAAATAAGACGCTCAAGTCATAACAAAACTGGATCGGCCACTGTGCAGATACAATAAACGTGCCTTCAGAGATACTGGTGCTCTGACTTCTCACACGTACAGTATATAAAGGGGGGGCAACAAGTACAGTATATAAAGGGGGGGACACACGTACCATATATAAGGGAGGGGGGGATACGTATGATATCATGCAAACAGATAACTGTGTGTGCGTGTGTGTGTATATAATATATATATATATATATATATATATATATATATATATATACACACACACACACACACACACACACACACACACACACAGTGAAAGTTGAACGTAGGCTATACACTGAGTAATGCACTGTCATAGGGACCCATGGGCAGGGTGTGTGTATGAATGGGCAGGCCTGCCCGGACATATACCTTCCAGATACTTCCTCCGCAGACTCCGATGCACACTCTTCACCACCCCGGACAGCTTCTCCTGCTCCAGCTTCATGGCCCGCACACAGGGCACCGGCACAGCCGGCGTGCTCGGGCAGTCTTGCCGGTCACCGGACACATTTTCCCTGTTAGCCTGCACAGGTCTGCCCAGCTCCATCGCTGCTCCCCGGCAATCAACAACAACCTCCCACACCCCCTTACTTCCACAGCGGCACAGCCACCAACAGGCGCGTCACTGCAAAGCGGCCTCCCTATTGGATCATGGAAGCGGCCCTAGCCTCCGGTCCGACCAATGATGGTAAAGCTACAGCTAGCCTCACATCCCCATAACGCTGTTAACTATCTAAATACCGAATGACTGCGCGTCCTTTAGCTCTTACTGTGCTCAGAGTCAGAGCCGGTTACAAAATAGTTAATAGAGAAGGTAACGTCATCAAAGGGGGAGGATGCATCCAAGAACTGCCAATCAGAAAACAGGCCCCGCCCCGTATGGGAGCACACACGCTCTCTTTGTTTCTGTTACTAGGGGTCCAGGCAATCTGTACTACGTGCATGAGATCACTGTCCTCCCGCAGAGTCACGTGTCTGGTGATCAGCTGAGGCGTCTGCACAGCTATTCATTGAGCTCTGCTCTGAATGTCCATTTATTCGGGGAAAATAAGGATTCCTTTATTAAACTTTGTATGAAATGGTATAATAAGAAAACTCTTTGGCCAAAATTTACTAATCAGGGAGATTGAAAAGTGGGGATGTTGCCCATAGCAACCAATCAGATTTCGGCTCACATTCTCTAGTGTGTAAACTGAAACAGTGCTTGGATCTGATTGCTTGCTATGAGCAACATGCCTGTTGCAATCTACCTGTTTAGTAAATGTAGGCCATAATATTACAAAACATGTTGGTAAACAATAGTCACCATTAGTCTGACACTGGGTAAGCTTTAATGCAGCACAAAGATGTGGTTGTGCACTTTTTGAAAGACTGCTAATTGTAAGCAATCATTTGCATCTCCAAATATTAAGTGTCAGGCAGGGCCGGACTGGCCATCTGGCACTTCTGGCAAATGCCAGATGGGCCACTGGAGTGATGGCTGCTAGTATGTGATGGAGTGATGGAGTGTGCTGACAGCTAGAATTTAGGGCAGAGTGGCAGTTGTGTCTGGGTTCAGATAGGGCAGAGTGACAGTTGATGTGTCTG
>JABWIB010000558.1:111648-123543 GCA_016617825.1 Platyplectrum ornatum | reverse complement strand
TGTAAACGTGGTTTTTTTCGTCATTTAGTTTGACATTCGTCAATTAGTGAATACACATTTGACGAATTCGTCAGTTACTGAATTCCCCCCCTGGTCCATAATTTCATATTAGGAATCTGTTTTGTTACACATAAGAAAGGCAAAACCCTAAAACATAGATATAAAAAGTAAATAGATGCTAAATGTATGCATTGTATGGAAGTTTAATATAGGTGATGTAAGGAGATGCCATTATTTAAGAATAACAATATTTGCATAGTAACAATGAAAAATCTCTGCTTACAGGTATAAGCAGAAAGATATTAATCCAGTTTAGAATCATGCATTGGACCATACTCCCTTCTATTTATTAAATGTGTCCAACTGTGGCTCCCAAGCTTATCGTTACTTTAAAATATGACCCTGTAGAGATGAGTATGATTACAATACTCTATCATATTCCAATAAATGTCACAATATATATCACATGTACTAAATTTAAGCATATTTACAGCACACATATTTTTAAATGTGATTAAGAAGTGCATGTAGAGCATTTTTTGCTTCCATAGTATAAACACCCTGATATATACATGTTCCAATCTACGGTGACAAGTCTAAAATGAAACTTTCCATGTAGAAGGTCAATAGCTTGGAAATTATCATTCTGATTACTATTGTTTCATTAACGTAATTCTGAAAATTCAACAAACCCTCACAGTGTTTGGTAATCATATGACTTTGCAAGCATAAAATTTAACCTTTACAATAAATATGATTAGTCCCCCTCCCCTTTGCGTAAACATTTGTGTTTCAAAACTACCTGAATTCATCATTGCAGCTGATCCAGGTTTCGTTTTAGTGCAATGGAAGCACAAATTAGTAGTTTAAAACCTGTTCCCTATCCAGAGTTCTGACAGTAGCAACTTTGTATAGGTCATACTGAGAATTATTATCTTTTTAAACTTGCAAACAGATTTTTATTTATGAATTCTCATACATCTTTCTCAGATCTGCCACTTTTCATCCGCCTGCTCTAGTTCTGAACATGCACAGTGCTTACATCTGAGAAATGGGTGTAAGAACAGATCTGTGTCCACTCCTATGTATGCATTATTCAGGTTTTTCTTCTAAGTTTTTATATTTTCTATTATAAGTAAATTCTAGATTTCAAATCTTTAACATTTGGAATTAGAATTTCAAACGTTTAAAAAAGTATAACAAAATTTGTGAATGTTTGTCTGATATCACAGGTAAGAAATTCAATAACGACAGCATTTAATCCTCTGCCTCTCATTCTCTGAGTATTAGCTCTCCTGTCCTGAGCCCCAGACGGTGTGCTGCAGCTATCCAGTTTGTTCCTGCATACTGACATTTCGCCCATCTGACTATCACAGACTATTTTCATTGCTAATGATTCTGTCTCATTCATCTGCATCGTGCTGTAATATGCTAGTATGACGACTCTACTATATGCATGGCTACTGTTTAATGCACCCACCATACCAGGGGCTAAATTAGTAGACTGCAACATGGTTACTATATACAGTTATATACAGTTAAACTAATCCTGTAGTAACATAGGACTGAATAGTACATTAGGCTGCTTGAAAAGTTTGCATAGGTAGCATAGGTAACCCCTGCAAGCAGACTCCGCATTCATTCATGTGGTAGTTATGCCTTGGAACACACTCAATTCAATCCTGGATTCTGTACTAGAATTATTTATGATGAGAGGAGACATTGAAAATGTACACTGAGGCGTTTCCTAAGAATAGATTATGTAAGCCTGACAAGTACGCTATGGAACTGCTAAAGAAGTGTTCTGGATTCCTCATAAGCACAAACTATAGTAATGTACACACGTCTTTCTGTATGAATGCATTTACAAATGTACTAAAAACTGGTACAAATCAGTCCTGTGCCAATGTTAGCTGTTGTTTTCTGTTTTTGTGGCCGCTCTACACTAACGCGCTTTGAGGATACTGTACATGCCTTAGCAAAAGTTAAAATAAAAAGCAAATCCTTTAATGAGACCATGATACCTAAAGCATTTGTGAACTGCAGTGATACTGTTTTTGCTATATAGGTTGTATTAAATTGTAACATTAACAATCATTTTAGATGAGTTATTATCCATTAAAACTTTTGACATCCATTAAAAATTGTGGTATAGTAAATGTAGATGGCAAATTAGCACCAATAAACAGCAAATACATATGATATGGATAAGATATATATATATATATATATATATATATATATATATATATATATTTGCCATTATTTTGTTATATCATTTTAATTTTTTGGTATTTAAAGTGCTTATTTGATTTGATTTGAAATGTATGACTAAAACACATCAACCACAAAATGAATGTAATTTGCTGCTAGTTAGTAATGTATCAGCTAGTGGTGTATTAATAGATAAGACACAACTCAAAGTCAAGTCAAAGAGCATCCTGATTACCTGATTATATGGACAGACCATCATCTGTAATGTGTGGCAGCAGAGATTTGCTGGATTTTCAGTCCAATTACTCCTTTCTAATAGTGCAAGTATATCAGCCTCTGTCACATAGTTAAGGCACATAGCACTGAATCGGACACTTGACAAACATGACACAGTGTTTGCAGTTAACAGTGCTGGCTGTGTATGTGTGAACCTATAGACAATAGAAAAATTTCGCAGTCGTTTAATAGAATGTGTGTGCTGATATTTCCACATTACATGTAGAAAAGCAACCAAACATAAGCATTGTCACTGCTGAATGCAGAATGGCTAAACTCTTCCCAGCCAGGCATTGCTAAATATGCAAAGGGACATACATTTTGTTATACAGGGTCTCTTGTGTGTGGACATGAAATGTGTACGATTTTGTAATGAAGGACTGAAGTCATTATCTACCTCTGGGAGCACTTGTATCAGCAATGCCTCAGAGTAGATGGAAATCTTCACAGCTCCGACTCTCTTATAGAGGAAATAAATTCAGAAAGAGGCACTTAGCTTAATACTTTTGTGGATGTTAAACAGGTGACTTTTTGTCTTCAAAGTTATATATACAGTATATAGAAGAAACGCTTCCCATCTGCGAAGGGGAAAATGTTTTGTGGAACAAGGCATTTGTTTTCCATTTTTATAGTTGTTTATGATAATTATGCTTTATTTTATTCAGATGAATATTTTTTTATCGTATTAAACATATTTATAAACAAATATTTTAGAATCTTGGCTCATTGTTTTTTCATGTGCAATGCTATAAAATAGTCATTTTTACATTATGTGTAAAGTTTGTGTACTTTATATGCAGCCTAGAGCAATGTGGAGATTTTGCTTTTTTGCATATTTCACTATATTTCATTTCCCAACTAAGAGCTAGTAGCACCACAGATAGATAAGGGTACTCATAAACTTTATCTAACAATACACATACCCAGTGGTGGGATTCAAATAAATCAAAAACAGGTTCTATGCCCAACAAGCCCCGCCCTTACCCCACCAATACCATGCCCTGACTCCACCCAACCTCCGCCTCCTTCCATCAGTGACTGGGCCAAAACTGAATTTTTATTTATAAGGGTCACAAATGGTGAAAGGGTCTCAGAAGTTAGTTTTTGTGAGAATATGCTCCTTGTTCTATAAAAAATCTGACAGGTGGAAAAAAACCCTTAAAATGATGAATGATAAAAATGCCTGTGTATGTAACTGCCCATTACAATGGCTATGGATATATGATGCCCCTGATTGTCCTTGAACAACTATAAGCATAAACTTGCTGTTATAGATAGGAAGGCAAATCACACTGTTGCTCCTCCTGTTATGTGTACATATGCAGTCCATGAATTATATCAGTTAACTTATCACTAGTTTCTTTATGACAATCAATAATATAAAAAACATCAGTGCTCCTGAAATATTCAGAGCTATGGAAAACGATTCAAGAAAACATATGGCTTAGCATTTAACCTATGGGAGATAACAAATTAATAATAAGGCTTATATAAATAGCAAAACGCCTGCTATGTTAATAATTGAAGTTAATGTTCCTTGTGTCTATGTCACTGGTCTATAAGCCCTGTATTTATTCTCCTATTAACAAAAGAGGGTTGCTAACAAAGTGCCATTAATTGTGTCTTACTTGCTATTAATCCCCTGCTATCCAGCTGCTAGAGGTGACCTGTAGCTCCATTCATATAAATTATATAAACACATAAATATTAAACGGCATCCTGTAAGATTGTGTCATCAAATGGAGACAGTAATCTAATGAAGATTTACAAAAGGATAAATAAAAAGTGATACACATTTTAAACAACTTCTAATAGGGACATCCTTCCCTATTATGTTATGTTCTACTTATGTTATTGATTACTAACAGTTGTATTTATATAGCATTAGCATATTAACTAATACGTAACAATTTTAAATAAACATTTACAAAATTGGGTAATAACATAGAGTTGAATCCAGATCTTCATCCTACACCTGACTTCTACAAGACGATTTTGAAAGTCGGGTGAATATTGTGGCAGTGCATATGAAAAGATATTCCCTACACTAGGATATCTGTCACCTGGGCCAGTCCTTCACCTAAATTATGATAGATGGGCAAAGGTATATTTAAATGATAATAATAAGCCTGGCCAGATGATCCTCCTGGCCAGTGGTATCAGGCCAGAAGGATTAGTCTTTGTTACCCAGAAGCATTGGACTACTTTAAGTAGTTAGAAATCAGTACATACTGGGAGGACTCTGAGCCAGTCATTTTGGACATTTTTTTCTGCTTACAACAATATTCCTACCTAATATATGCCATATATTCACAGATGGCCGTCATATGGAGCAATGGAGCATATTTCTTACCCTTTTTGTTTAATTAAAAAAATGTTTTTGCATTTGCAGATGCCTGTGCTCTTTTCTAAATAGTACATTTAACTTGTCTTCAGTATTATAATTTGTAATTTCAAGGCTTGCAAGAATATATTAATAAGAAATATTAGAGATTCAATCATGATGAAATGTGGTATTCCTTATCTAACCTTCTTACATATTGTCCTGTGTAGTTCAAGCATTAATTGAGATCTGTAACATAGCACAAATAATATTATTTAAATGTTGTCTACTTACTTATAGTCAAATATTGCCTGTACGACTGTCAGTATTATGGGAATGAGAAAATCAAACACCAGAATCTTCTGTTTAGAAGCAGAAATCCACGAATAGGATATAACTTTACTGTTACCCTTCCCCGGTTAGAATGTGATGTAGATATAATATATACCAGAAAACATACATGAGTAAATTAAAGTATAATAGCAGAAAAGTGGATAGCCACATTCTGGTTAAACAAATATTGATACAAATGTACTACATTAACAGTAATTAACTCCAGAAAATGAAACATAACACTTTTGTGACATCAGAGTCCTATGAGCATATAGAATATACATGAGATGTGTGACTGAGATTCTCCTTCCAAAGAAAGTTAATGTTAGTGCTCAAATTGTATCCTAATAGAACTGTAACTAAATAAAACTACAATGTAAAAATATCATCTCTTAACTCATTCTTTTATTTTCATTACAAACAGGCTTACTTGCAGATGGATTTACCGAGGTGCAGATATGCTCTTTTTCTGTTACTCACAGCTCTGGATCTGCCCCTGATTTTATACTTGAACACCACTATAGTCTGGTGCTTAGATGAGATGATAATGTGCTGTGTGTTATGCATAGAGATGCCCAAGAGACACTTTTGCATAATCGGGTTTTTAACGCCATGCTTTCTATCTGTGTCAAATTAATTCTCTTGTCAAATATGCACTTTTGTTTTTTCTTAACATTATGGAGAAAATGAAATTAGATAACCCTGTGATTGGAATGTAGACAGTTATGACTCTTTATCAATGGCTTTTATTCATAGCATGTTTAAACGTTTTGTGATTTTCTCAGCACTAATGGGTTGATTTATATTTATTTGAAATTAGGTGGTTCATAGAGAAGGAAATGTAAGCAACAGCATAACTAATAGTGGGAGCAAGGAATACAGCTCAGACAGCCACCACTACGTAAGGACAGCGGTTATACTTCCTTAGCTACTTGACACCCAAAAGTATTTACTGTGAGTTGCAAATAAAAGCAGTCAGTAGCACTATGAAGCATACTCTGAAATGTGTTATGCACAATGTGTTATACACCACCACGATGGAATAGAAATGAAACAAGCAAGATGTGCTTTGACTGCAGACTTTCAGCTTTAGTTTGAGGGTATTTACATCCAAATCAGGTGAATGGTTTCTATATGTGCCTCCCACTTTTTAAGGGACCAAAAGTAATTGGACAAACAAAACAATACTAAATCTAACTTTAACTTTGTAAGTTGCAGATACTTTGCATTCAATTACAGCCTGAAGTCTGGAAAGCATAGACATCACCAGATGTTGGGTTTCATCACTGGTGATGCTGTTCTAGGCCTCTACTGCAAATGTCTTCTGTTCCTGCTTGATCTTGGGGGATTTCCCCTTCAGTTTTGTCTTCATCAAGTGAAATGCACAATCAGAATCAGGTCAGGTGATTAACATTCCATTGCATAACATTCCACTTCTTAGCCATAAAAATCTCTTTGGTTGCTTTTGCCGTATGTTTGGGGTCATTTTCCATGTGCACTGTGAAGCACTGTCCAGCATTTGACTGAATATGAGCAGATAATATTGCCTAAAACCCTTCAGAATCCATCCTGCTGCTTTTTTCAGCAGTCACATCATCAATAGATACAAGGAACCAGTTCCATTGGCAGCCATACATGCCCACACCATGACACTACCATCACCATGCCTCACTGATGAGGTGGTATGTTTTGGATCATGAGCTGTTCCTTTCCTTCTCCATACTCTTCTCTTCCCATCACTCTGATACAAAGTGGTCTTTTGTCTCATCTGTTGCATAATGTATAAATGCATTCACATTATTTTTATTCACAATAGCCAGCATAGTAACCAGTGTGACTACTAGGCCGGCTTTTTATGAATGAAACCCACCATCATTAAAAGCCAAAGGGGCAGAGACTGTTATAGAAGCAAAATCCTATGCTGAAAGCGTCTGCGCAGTCTGTTGCGATGCAGAGGTTGGGTGACACATAGGCAATAGGGGCATGCGTTATATTTCTGTTATGTCCATTGTCCCTCCTGAAGTGGGAGTTGTGAGCACAGAGGCTATGGCTTCTATAGTCTCTGCACTTATAGCTGATTATTCATTCACAAAAAGCCGGCATAGTGACAACTATACATCATATGATTTTACCTATGAAATTCTTTATTTCAGTTTAATGACCATTTTGGAAATAAAGGCCAGCTGTATTTCTAGGGGAGCCAAGATGATATTACATTCTGTTACAATCCTGGACAGTTTTATTTTCATGGCTTTTTTTCTTAATAAATAAAAATCTGACAAAAAGAAAATCCATTTCATATTATTTCAGACTCATTTCAAAGGTCTTCTGCAGATTTGGTCTTTAATTGGCCTCACTGATGCAGCAGACTTATTCTACATTAATCCAGTGCTTTGCTTCCCTTCTCAATAAATCGAAAGGGGAAAGGAGCTAAGTGATTTCCTTGTATTATCATTTTAACCATCTTTAACATATATTTTGTTTTCTACAATGCCGAGTGTTTCAAGCAAGTCTGCAGAGGAAGGAATTAGTAGATAATGCAGAATTTATTAATAAACACAAAACACTAAATGTTTGATGCAAATCTGCAGACAAAGTAATTAGTAGATAGTGGATAATGCAGAATTTATAAACACACACACACCAAATACAGAGCTGATCCAGAGTATGCTTCTGCACACACTCCTTTCCAATGTGAGAAGTGACACAGGGCATTCTATCGATGGTAATTTAAAGTAGGGGTATTCATGGATGAACCACTAACTGTGACTGGATAAATTGAACAAACTAGTGCAAGGACTAGTGATGCCAGTTACTATTTAGCTAATATATTAAAGCCCCAAAATAATCTGCGATCATGTGCACATAGCACAACTATGATTTACAGATTAAACATAAAGCTATGCGGTTTGTGAGGTCTCTGTGCAACATCAAAGTGTTTTCTTTGCATGCATTAGATTTAAAATTCATTCACACCCCTCACCACTCAACATGGTTTTGCTCTGGCCTGCAATTGCACTTAAAAAAAATGTGCAGCCCTGGATCACTCGCATGGTGTACTGATTATTTGGCACAAACTTTTTTGTATTGTTCATTATTGTTCATATTTTACTTTCTATTAGAGTAACTGAGAAATGTTATAGCACAGTGACTGACACCATTGAGACTCTTCTCGGAATTCTTTATGACCGATACCAGAGATAACATTGTGTGTGCTTTTTCATGACTGGATGCATTCCAACAAATTCCAGGTTGTGATTTAAAAAATACATTTTACAGTGTTTAACCTTTTCTAAAAATAAATAAATAAATAAATAAGAGTGCAGGAGATACTGTCCATTGCACTTACAAATTCTGTACATTTTTGGCAATTAGCAACGTTATGTAAAGATTTTAGAACAGCTAAAGAACATATACAACTGATCTTCCCAGCCACTGGAGCAAGGGCGACCAGAAGTTTATCGTATGATTCAGCAACTGGAGGAACAGCAACAGACTATTAACACATACATAGCAAGACATGAGATAGGAAGAATTCTATCAGAGGACTGGATCCAGACTTATGTACTATTGAACTTACAAGCATAAATGTACAGGTGGGCAAAACCATGTTAAATTGCAGGGGAGGTAAATTTCATTGGTTGCAAACTGAATTAGATTTGTTAGACGTTTTCTAGCCCAAGTCTAATTACAGTTACGCTGGTCAGTAAAGTATTCTCCCTGCATGCAAACAATAACATTCATTTTACCTCCCCTGCAATTCAACATGGTTTGTCCACATATAATTTTAACCTTGTAAGTTCAATAGTACGTAAGTCTGGATCCAGTCCAGTGTTATGAGAACTACTACTAAAAATTGAGGTGAACTCTTTTACTGTCTGCTAGAGAAGTGATGGTGGATATAAAAATGATACAGCTATTGCTATAAGAAAATAAGTTTTTTTATTATTATTATGAGTGCTATCCGCTCTACCATCTGTGTTGTATTCTCCTCACCATAGTTTTACATTCTTACGGAGTTGTGAAAATCTACTTGAAAGTACATTGTCATCTGAAGTTGCATATTACACATCTCCACCTTCAGATTTTCCTCGACAAACCACTGGCAGTAAAAATGATTTATACTTTGAGTCATACAGAGGCAGTGCATCGACACATTGGTGGCGCACCAATTTTATCGCTGAAGGTAATAACGTATGGCTCGAAAAGTTGAGTCCTCTAAAATGACTTAATCACTACACAAAAAATGTATTTAATTGTAATGTTGAAATTATTAACAGTTCACTTCATTTCTGGAAGCAAAAAGAACTGTTTGGAGACCATTGTATAAACTGGCTATGATGTATTTAAATTGACTACTGTATCCATAAATCGGCATCTTACCCAGCTTGTGAGACAAGAACCTTCCAAGGATGAAAATCTTACAAAAATAGATCCCCTACAGATGAGTATTGCTTTAATTATTTACGTTTAATAGGTTGCAACAGGAGGTGGGACTTGGAGTACTACAAACACCAGCATGTAGTACTACAGACGTCATGGCATGCACAAGCTATAACGCTAACCTATTCTCTGAATTATAGGGTCTATCAAATGTGTTTTCCTGTTTAAGGTTCTGCTCGATCTGAAATTGTCTTCCATACACAATGTGATAATCATTACCAATATGATGTCATTACTTAACTTTCTAATTATATATATAATTATTTAAAAAGTGATTGTAACTTCAATGAGATGTATATTAGATATTTAATATTTTTTTTTTACCTCTTGTTGTATAAGATGTGAATCATGGGAAAAAATAAGACATCTATTCTTCTAAGTAATCATTGTGTGACATGAGTTTTCCACACTGATGCCTTTTCCAACCGAAAAAAAATCTGCGGTTCAGAAGTTGTCACAACCTTGTTTAGTGCTGTTTTATGTCACACAAAAGCAGTTCAAAGCTTTTTGGCTGTCAGAATATTACATACAATCTTTTACAGCCGCAGCACTGTTATGCGGCCAGAAAAGAGTATATTCCATTGAAAGTGCTGTGTAACAAATGCATTTGATTATAGTTAATAAAGGGTTTTTTGTTATTATTTTTATTATTATAGATTCTCTTTCAAATATTTGTTGAGTCAGACATATATTGAAGGCAACTACTGCTGAGGCAAAGTGATTGTATAAGTATGTCACTTGAATACTAGGTAGAATAATGGCAAAAGATTAGTATGTTATTACTTTACAGTTATGTGCAAAAAAAAAAAGACCCTAAAGCTATGTGCGGCATTGGAAGCCAAGACTTATGGCACTCCGTTCCTGTGTTATTGTCAGGTTCCATTGTTATAGTTTTTAATATATGTTCGAGATGACTGCTGGTATGATATTAATGGGCCTCCGTTTTATATTTAATGCACTGTATAAACATATTACCTGGATCAAAAGGCCTTTAGGGCTTATAGGCCTACATGTGCAGCCACTGACATAAATCAGGTTCTGGTTTAAATACATAATGTTACATATTGTTGTCTCACATGCAATGTACTGAATCAAAATAGAAAAAGAATATGCCTTTTTACCTATACTAAAAACAAGCGGTATTAGACTAATAAGCTTATGCATTCAAATAAGATTAACAAAGCAACAATCCTATTAAATTATTGTGCAGAATGCACATATTCAGAAATACTGTATTTAAACAGAATAATATCATGTCTATAATGAAGTCACTTGAACCAAAGTAATATTTATATTTAATGATGTTTGTTATGTAAGAGAAAATATAGAAAATAAAAACATTTCAAAGTTTTAGCAATTAGTTTATAGATTATTGGGGGTAAGCGCTCGGGTTGTTACGGGGTTGTGCTGGGTGTGAGAAGCTGCTCCTGTCTCGGGGGGTAGTGTCCCAATGGCACTACAAGTAGTCAGGTTCGGGTTTAGGAAGAGAGCAGTATAGCGCTAACTCGGGTTGTGTGTCGAGATGGTATATATGGATATTGTGTATGTGATGCTGGTTGTTATGTATAGATGAGAATCTGTTAGTTAGGGCGGGGTGATGTTTCTTATAGTGTTTATGTGGTGCTAGTGATATAGCTCTTTTTTGAATTGTTAGGGATAAGTTGATAACAATGTTTATTGGTAGTGAAGTCAATAATAGAGTCTCTTCTGTAATTGTTGATTGATGAGTGGTTGCTTCCTGTGGTGAGGTCTTGGTTTCCCTCTCGGTTTGAAGTTATATTATGTGAAAACAAAAGGTAGAAAGAAGTGCTTTCTGGTGTAGTATTTCCAGAATGGTACTTAGTGTGTGTGGCGTATGCACTCACGTTTAGAAGGCTTGGTTTGTTTGCAGAAAGTATTATGATGTTGGTCTCCTCCTGCTGAACGTTCTTCTCCCTCGAAGTTCCTTCGGTCCTCGTCTCGGTGGATCGTTCGGTGTGTAGGAGGAGAGAGGGAGGAGGATCCAATAGTGAGGACCGTTTAAGTTGTTTGGTACTGTAAAGCTAGGTAGTACACTAACCTTATTCTTGCTTGCGTGTCTGCGTGTAATTTTTCTCCAGGTGCCGGTTCCTGTGTTCGGGCGTCTGACGTCACTTGTGCCGCCGGACGTCCGGATGTTTCCACAGGTCGCGGTGTCTCCTGGATCACTTCCGGGTTGCAAGGTGGGTCGNCGTGGATACAACGTCTCGTTGTCCCTCAGATTGTCTCCTGATCACGTGTGTGGATCGTAAATGCGGAAGGTTCTTCCTCTCAGGATGTGCAGAGGG
>JABWIB010000558.1:66834-84675 GCA_016617825.1 Platyplectrum ornatum | reverse complement strand
GGCGGCGGTCGTTACGGACCTTCCCCCTGCGCCGTATATATACGGCGCAGGGTCGGAAGGGGTTAAAATGTCAATATAGTGGTATACCACTACTAATAATTGGCATTGCAAAATACTAATTTAGATGGTTATACAATGCTGTAAAAATCTGCTGAAATAAATGGCAATTAATAACATTTTATTAACATGTAACACATATCTCTTGCGGTTTTACTTTTGATAGCATACTATGAACCAGGTGTTTTGTGTATTGCTTATGTGATAAATTAATACACAGAAATAAGTAAAAGCTATTTTGTGTTATCTTTTATGAATGTCCATAACTATATTATGAACATTCAGAAAATGAATGTCCATAATATAAAATGTTACACACAACCTTTCAGTTGTGTGCGTGTGTCTAACTATATGCATAAGCTGGAAGAACCTTCATTCACAGATAAAGAAAATATGGTTGTTAAAAAACACGTCTAGTTTGACTATATTTGCTAAAAAAAGATCCTAAAAGTATTAAAGGCAGATTGACATTCAATTTAACAACCCAATTTCATGACCTCGAACTTTTTCTGCCATCACAGTGTTTCATTTTTATCTGCTTAGTTGTTTAAAGTTATTGTTTAAGAAAGTTATAATAGACTATAAAAGTTTGTATTTCTTGCCTAAATTGCAAGTAACGTCTTAGATTTTCAGATATTTGTAACATTTTCCATCCATTATGGGAGACTGAGCACATTTGGATCGTCTTTGTGGAGACTTTTCACTTTTCTTGGATTTAAAATACTTTAGCTAATCTGAAAATGTGACCAAAATACTATGTCTGTGCTCTGAGTCTATTATCCCACTTGGATGCGGTTTTTTGAAAGCAAATACATCAGAGCATTGAGATAGCACTGAATGACACAAGCTGTACTTAATGTGGGCTAGATATAGTAATACAACCTATACACTGCACATCACATCTTGTCAAAGAAAAGTGCAGTTACAAAGGTCTGAACACTTATGTTATTAACGCATCAATATATATATATATATATATATATATATATATATATATATATATATATATATATCAAATGAAATATGAATAGATCCAATTTCTTTTAACACTATTTTTTCTTGGAGACCTAAATGAAGCCCTATTACACATTGGATACTATAAACCTGAATTCAATTAAGTTTAATTAAGGTTATTTTATATAAGACTTTTAATGTTCATATACAAGTAAGTGAAGTCCTCTGTGTTATTTAACTCCAGCCCAGTAAAATAACTTGGCTGCATGAATTTTATTTCGCATAAAAGAAATTATACTCAATTACCTCTGTGTGCAATACAGATCATAAACTGTTCCGGGTAATACAAGCTGTTCAAAAGAAGCAAAATGGATATTCACATGTAGATCTTAGCATAAATATACTATTGTTGTAGCATTATAACAATGCCCATCTCAGGAAGTTATTGCTCTAAACTCTGCCATGGTTGTTTGTTACCCGAGCACTCTAACGGAGCATGTAGCACACAAATGACATATAAAGACAATAATTTACATAACATCATAAAACCTGCTCTGTAGTGAAGTCTTACATGGGTAAGTTTCCAGAAATGTTCCTTGACACAACCGCATACCCACCAGAAATTGCATTCTTAAAAAGTGCTTGATTTTCCCTTTTAACTATTTTGTTAGCTTTTTTTCATGGAATGAATAGAAATCAACTCTATTCATGATATCAGATTTAATCACGCCTCTCTGAGTTATTAGTGCAGAGGTGTGTGGAAATCTGTTTTATTTCTTTTTTCAATGGGAGAGGGGAAGTGGCATGGAAGTGAGTTATTCTTCAAGATATCTGAACTGTGTGAGGCATACTGACACTTGTGGTTTTCCAAGAGCCAGAATACTGTGCACTAATGCTCAATAATATATATGAGGTTATTATGGTCCAAAGTACACATCATGGACCTGATTCAGCGTATCTGGCGGCCGCACGCTGTGTACGCAAGATTCAGAGCTGCGCAAAAGCTACTTACATAACAAAAGGGATAATGAGATAGTTGTTAATAGTTGTAAAGAGGGTAGACAAATATTAAGAAGTAGGTTGAGGAATGTGTCTAAATAGTTGAGTTTTAAAGGAGTGCTTAAAGTTTGGAGAGTAGAGTATAGCCTTGATGGATGAGGAAGGTTGTGGGAAGTGGGTGCAGCCCAGAAGAAGTCCTGTAGCCTGACATGTGAAGATCCGAGAGAGTAACTGGAATAGATCTACACTGGCAACCAATGTAGAGGCTGATAAAGTGATCAACTCTAAAAGAAACTTTTGCAAGTATTTCCACTGTCTTATGTGATTAGTGTGTGCATTTTGGATATGTTTGTGGGGAACAATGATAGTTCACAGTCTAGATCTGGTTTCAGTGTATTGCTTGGGTGCTGCCATTGCATTCACTGACTTAACCACACCTATGAAACAGCCACCAGAACTTAAGCGTTTGCTGAATTATGTATTTTGCTGAATTATGTATTCTGGATCAATGACACATTCGTTCACCTCTGAATCTTTGTCATACGTGTGAGCTCTGTTATTGTTCCATCCACTGGCAAATTGTAATTGCAATTCAAAATGTCAAAACCGCATATTCAATCACTGATCTAACAAATGCAATTTTTATTTGCAGAGCAGCATTTATTGTATCTTAGCTTGCCAGCATTTGGTCAATTATGAATGGATCTCTGGATATTTCATACGACTTTCATCATTGTTCTATCCATTAAGATTTGACAATGATTTTATGTAAGCCTTTTAACCTAGAAAACATATTGGGTTTGTATTTCAGACACTGGTGTACATGTAGAGCATGAAATTAGCTGAATGCAAGTGGCTTTGTGACTTAGATGAACAAGTTGTTATTGATGTAATTTGCTGTAAGTTACTTTGCACGCAGAAACTGCTTATTTGAGTAAATTAGCAGCTAGATCCAGGAACAAATGGTCTGCGGAAGCTGTATTTTTGCACTTATTCTGTATTTTTGCCCATACTTATTCCCCATATTCCCATTATAAATCTATTCAATAAAAGTAGAGGTGCAAGTCAGATGATTCCTATCTTTAGAGTAGATAGAAGATGTATGAAAGGCACCTCTTTGAGAATTTAATACCCTCCCAAGTAAGGTCTCGGTAAACATTCCAGCCAACCTGATGCTTGGAATATTAGATTAGATTAATATTAATTTACCAATAGATACATTTTTGATGGCTTATTTGGTCACAATGGGCAATTGTTGTCTAATTTGATTTATTTTCCATGGGGATTTTAATCCACCAGTTGGGAGCATAGTGTGAGCTGTGTCCACTGTATATGCAAAAGGTAAATTTGAATCCAATGAGAAGCTTAGCCTAAAGGGCTGCACTGATGATCTGACTGTGCACAATAGACCTTTCTATGTCAGTTCATTATGAGCACTATGAAAACAGTGAACAAGAAACCGTTATAGGAAGTGACACATATCTGGGGTCATTTAGCTTACACTGTGTTTTTGCCAATTCTATTAGCTTTGTATTGAATGTATGAATATGCAGACATGTACCAACTACATTTTTTTTTATTTATTTTTTTATTGAAACAAGAAAAATGTTCACAGTAATATATAAACATGAGAAAGTTAACTAAATTGACTCATTGACATCCATGTGGTGGATCAAAAGATGGCATGGCATATATATTGTATGCCATGCAATCTTTTGAAATGTAAATATGCATGATACATCTCATCTTCTGTGTGGTGGCAGTCCCAGGCCCGGCTGTCCCCCCACCCCCCGCAGTGGCCCGGCACCCTGTACTGGTGTGCCGGCCACTGCCGGCAGCCTGCCTGAACTCACTTAGACGCCATTATTAGCGTCAAGGTGAGTTTAAATAGGCCCAGCGGCCTCCCGCAGTCACATCGTCCTGTCGTGGCGGTGGCCCTGTGTGAGAAAGAAAAAGAGATGTTGTCCATAGCAACCATTCTAGCTAACATTCTCTAGTATGTAGACAGCAAGAATCAGTTTGGTTGCTGTGGGAAATATCTCTAGTTTTCCCTTCCAGCATATCTTAGTAAATCTAGGCCTTAGTCTTCATACTTCTAACTATAGATATAGCATATCTTTTGGGATGGGAAGGGAGGCATTGGGCATTGGACATACTTGCTGATACAGAACTGAATCCAGACTCCCGGCAAGTCAGCCTAGATTACAGGTTGCATGTGTGCGCATTTTTTTTGCCAGGCGAGACCTGTAATCCCATCCACCTAAATTACGCCAGGTGGGAGGTCTAATTAAATTAAGTGAACTGGGCAGGGTTGGGCTTATTTATGTGGTCAGCGGTTGCATGACCCATGATCTGCACAAATAAGTTAAGGCACTGTCTGTACAGGCACAAACCATTAAACCATAATAACTTTACCTTTCAGTTTTCCAATGTGTGCAAATGTTGAGCATTGTACGTTTTTTACTGTGAAATGAGGGGGTAGCAGAACACATGAATGAATGTCTGGATGTGGCAGACCTGTGATTATGAATTGGACTAAAAAAATTTTTATTTATAAAATATGAAAAATCAGTAACAGTTATCAAATAGTTTCAAGAAATCTTTAAAATAGTCCCCAAAATGTGTGTGAATAAGACATAGAAAATATAGACAAATTCACATTACCAGTCTTTGTATGGTTATTCTCTGTGAATATATAAGTCAGCATTGTTTTGCAGTGAACAGTACATTCTTTACATTAAATATATTATGTATACTGTGGATTTAATGTTTTGGTATCTTATAAGTCACTGAGCTGAGTATTCTGCACATTATCACTCATATTCAGTCAGCCAACAAATCCCCAGAAGTTTCACCATTTGGAGTTCAGAAAATAACAATTCAGTGAGTGAAGATGTAGTGTTCCTATCTGCATCACTGTAATGCTTATACATATTTATAAAGCTCACAGTCAGAGAACCATAATACTGTCAGTGAATTGTAACAGGATCAAAAGGACAAGGGAAAACATGCCAAGCCCTCTCTGCCATTTCCACCACAGCATGACCTCCCAGGTGGTAGAGGAGAAAGCCTCGTGTACTCGTGTATTGTTCTGGGAGATGGGGAATAAAATAAACAGACAACTTTATCTGTGTCTGGAACAAAACATGTAGTTTAAAAGATAGTTGTTCTAATAATAGCTGTAAGGCCATTACAATTCTGCCTCTGACCACATGATTCCTGCATAAGAATGTTAAAAACTGAACGTTAATTGAATGGCCTTTGTACATAAAATACATATTCCTGTACATGAAAATGTGAACATGTAAATTGGTATACATTTTTATAGGTTTATTTTATAATATATGCAGTATTCTGGTGGAACTCTTCATTTAGTCAATAGTGTCAGTAGTGACCCTTCTTACTTCTCCATGTTGACAATCACCGTTGGCAGTGAGGGACTATTTAGCTGCAGGGCTGCCATCAGAAATAGTGGGGCTCACTACTGACAAAATTGGTGGCGTCCGGCTGGGAGAGGAATTTACTTGGACGCCACTCGGTGGAAGCTTTTCTGGCGCTAGGCCTCCTGCTCTGTCCGGGACCATGACAGTAGTCCCTGTTGTCCCCTTCCTAATGGGGGCCTTTCCAGGCTGAGCCATCTATAGTCAAAGGGTAATATCAGTAGTAATAAACCATAGCAAGGGCATTAGTTACAGGTAATAATGCATTACAAATGCTATGTTGCAATGGAATTAGCATTATGTTTAATGACTTTCTCGCTGATATAACAGCCTTTGCCATATCGCAATATAGCAATATACTTAAATTTAGCTTTTAGAAAAACATTATTATGATCCTCAATGATAAAAAGAAATTAATCATACATACCTCACAGTCAGAAAATGAGACTAATAAGAAAGTTTTGTTTCCTTATCGGGATAAAGTACAAAATCATACACTTAGGACACAATAAACCTAATTCTCAATACACCATTAATGGCATTACATTAGAAAACACTGAAGAGGAAAGGGATTTAGGGGTCACCATTCCATGTGACTTAAAGGTAGCAAGGCAATGTAACAAAGCAATGAGAAAGGCAAGTCACCTAAAATCAGGACTGCCCCGCTGGAATCGGGACAGCATGTATAATATATGTAAATGTAATACAGAATAATACTCTGCATCCGATGTATGAGCAGTGTAAATGTCAGCTGCTTCAGTGCACATCACTGACTGCTTTGCATATTCAGATTGTTATGCACTGCATTGGAACAGCCACTGTCTCAGTGCCTCTTGTCCAGCCACACATCCTCCCTGACTCGGTACCTTTTATCACTGACTGCTGTCTATAACCTCTCTGTCAGCAGCCAACAAGCTCCTGGGCCTAAATTTACTAAATAGGGAGATTGCAGGGAGATGGAAAATTGGAGATTTTGACCAGAGCAACCAGCATCAGATTTGAGCTCACTTTCTTCAGTATGTAAAATGAAACTGAGCTTGAATTTGATCAGTTGCTATGGGCAACAACCCCACTTTGTAATCTCCCTGCAATCTTACTATTTAGTAAATTTAAGCCCTGAAGGTGTTTATAGCACAACTATAAATTACACATTCAAATGAAAATTACTCTGTATTTGCGAATAAGATAAAAGAAATAAAAAAAAAAGTATTTTATTGCACATCTCCCAACATTTGCTGGGCAGAGAGCGGGACAGACATGTCCCGCCCTCTGCCCAGGCAAAACTTCTCCCCAACTCCGCCCAGCCATGCCCCTACATGCCCAATCTCCGTCCACCCGCGCCAAAGCCCTGTCCCCTTTTCGGTCGCGATCACAGCAAATTAGTGTTTTCTAGAAAAAAAAGCACATTTTTACCAGTTTGTCCCTTTAGCAGGACAAACTGGTAGGAGGGAGCGACAGCGGGAAAGTCCCCCAAAAGCTGGACTGTCCCACTAAAATCCAATGATATTGGATGCAAAATATTAAATTCATTTGCCCCTATTGGTGGTGATTTTGCTGAAGTTCAGTACTTTTGTTGTGTGTTCAGCTCCTTTTGTTGCGTATTCATCACGTCTTGTACTAAATAATTTTCTAAAACCACAAAACAAATAGTATTTAGTAGGAAACAAATATTCCAATGTATAATATGGTTTGCACACCATAAATAAAAGCAGATGATTTATTTTACTTTCTTAAGTTAATTAAAACTTTGCAAACTCGTTCCAAAGGAAGAAGTCAAGAATAAAAATCCATCTTAATTAGAAGGTAGGTAACCGTACCGGTTTTTCATTTTTTTCCCCTCATTTGAGACAGAGCAGAGCTAAAACAGAGTAGGAATAATCAATGGACAGTTAAAAATATCTGTAGCTGCATGCAGCTATGCCTTTGATGTTGCCAACTGCTATTTGCCTTTCTTTATCTCCGATCACTGCTTCCACTCCTTCTTATACTGGTATTGAAAAATTGTAAGCATTATGGGGATAATGTAGAGCTTGGGGCTGATCCAAGTCCACAGTTGTACCCTTTTTAAATGCAAATGTAGACCTGAGCAAAACTGTGTTTATTGTAATTGTAGTTTATGTATATTAATACTTTGAAAACATATATTATATAGAGGTACGCAATCCCAGTTGTCTAAACAAATTGTTATTCAGGGGACCTACCAAGCATTTTTTGATGGACCTAGGAAGGAAGAAGGTCAGGGAACTGCATGGGTGTCCTCTTTTTCCTGCTTCTTTCCCTCCCACCCTCTCTGGTTGTTGTTATATTAATTTCTTTTTAGACGGGGCATAGTTTGGTGATAGTATCTGGGGTAAGAAGCTTAGGCTGGTGCAATGGTAAGAATTACGATTACAATTATTAATTATTGTTTAAATTTGGTGCTGGTTCCCTGTGGTTGGGTCCCAATTTTGCTTATAATAGTTGGAAAGCCTCTGACCCCCTTTACTTCAATTAACACCATGGTGTAAATTTACAAAACTGGATTGGAAAAGTGGGGATGTTGCCCATAGCAACCAAAAAGATTCAACCTCTCAGTTTCGTTTTACATACTGGAGGATGTGAGGTCAAATCTGATTGATTGCTGTGGCATCCTCACTTTTCCAATTCTTCAGTTTAGCCATTGTCTCTAAATTCCAAATAGGTCAAATCAACAAACCGTGTCCCGCTTTAATCACAGTAATGTGTCAGTGTGTTTATTTTTGTCAAATACATTTTCTGACCTCACTCAGTTGCTTGGCTCTTTCCTTCTTATGTCTAACAAGCAGTATTATATTTGTCCATAATTAATCTTAGAAACCCATTATACAGTGAACAAACCACAAACTGTGTGATTTTTCCATAAATCAATACATTTGTTGCTAGCAAATGTATGTTTAGCCAGTGAATGTTTCAGTGAACAAGGGAATGAGACATGCAAGGTTTGTGTACAGTATGCCTTAATCAAGCTAATCATACCTCAACTATTGTATGTGGAATTGGTCAAGTTCTGTATGGCCAGTATTCCGATGTCCTGAGAATTGACGATATGAACACACAGTCAATTTACACATACAGGGCCAGATCCGGACCCACCCCGCTCACTTACATTTAAATTAAGTACAGTATTTGGGGAGGGTAAAATCGTGCACGATTAAGTTATGTGTTATGTGTCAAGCAGCATAAGCTATTTCTGAAGGCTAGAGAGGTGTGACAGGCACACAAGAAGCAGGATCCGGGTCACTAAGCATAAATAGACTGTTGTTGTTAAGTCTATATTCGGCCCTATGAACCTGATCCAGATATAAGCAACTTCAGCACTCTGAAGTTAAGTGTGTGGTAACCCGCACTATGCTTTTTATGCATCTGCAAACCACTGCCACAGTATGTAGGAAAATCTACAGAGAGAATCCTTCCTTAAGTGCAGAGTACACTTAAGGTAGGTTTCTGCATCAGAGAGACCTGGATAGTACATTCAGGTTTACCCCAGCCCTAACTGTATTACATCCCTCCCCCCACCCCCTGCACATAATACACACTGCCCCCTCTACATAAATAGTGATGTTTACGTAGAGGTGGATCCTTCAGATTTTGCAAACCATTTTGCGCACGGGGGTTGTTTACCTCGGTTACTAACTTTATTAAGGTTTAAACAATTTCAGTAAGAGTAGTGTGTACTGATAAATAACTGCCTATGGAGACAACAGAAAAGGTCTATTATTAAAGACGTTATTAGCATATTGAATTATTAACAAATTGCTCCCTTTATGCTAGGTCAGTAAAGCTAGTTATATAGACTGATCCAATATGATGTGAAGTACCTTACAAGACATTATTATACATAGTAGTCTTCATGGAGCAATATGTGCCCATCAGGGCCGCCAAGAAACATTTTGGGCCCCGGTACAGAAACTTCCTGGGGCCCCCTTATATTTAATAAGCACTATTTTTCCGCCACTACGCAGCACGCGCCATTGTCATACATGTTTTCACACCATTGAGGGCATGCTTGTTTTTCTGTGAATGTATACATAGGGTTGATAGCACTAGACCTACACATTATATGTGTGTTTACCTCTCACGGGGAGGAATATGTTCAAGCATGATACATCATATTTAAGGTCATGTTTGAGCAGAGTCCAGTGACGGGCTGCAGGCTTCTTTTTCTTACACATAAGAGAAGCTCTCACTGCAGATGACTCTCAGTAAAAAGTAAAAAAAAAATCAAATAAAATAAGACTCCAAAAACCAATCACGGGCCCCCTGTCAGCTCCGGGCCCGGGCTTTTTCAACGGCCCTGGTGCCCATAAAGTACAATACTACTGTACTTGGAAATATTGCTTTCTGTTACTTTTAATAATTAGAAAAACAACATTAACATGATAAAATCCCTTCTTTTACACAGTTCTAGCCATTTGTACAAGGTGTAATACGGTATGTTTGAAATGACTGTCCTTGTTTTCTTACAGTCATTTGTGATATACTGTAAGTATACTGAAGTGAAGTGTATGAAATGACACTGACACTATAAACTATTGTTGTGTACGCAATTGATTTAAATGTTTGTTGCTGGTTTATTGGCCTTATAAAAAGCAAATAAAATACTAGTGCATGTGAGGATGTTGTTTAGTGTAGTACATATATAGTGTTCTTTTGTGTGCCAGTTGTATTATGAAGAGAAAGAATTATACATGGATGCAATGCGGATAGAATAAAAGTTGTTCATTGCAGAGCAGAAAGCTGAAGACGGCATAGCAATACATTAGGCGTAAATACAGTATCTTAGCTCTTGGGAATGCATTTTGACACTCATCATATGCTATTACAAAATTATTCAGTGCCATCCTTTTATATGGAAATAAATGCGCTATGGAATTTTCATAACTGAACATGAACATTTTCGTTTCCACTACAAATTAAACATTTTGCTCACATAATGGAAAAGCTAGCATAAGCAAATGTCTTCACCTCTTGCAAACAAGCTTCATAACAAAATGACCCTTGGGGTGACAAGAAAGAATGCAGATGTACCCAGCCATCAAGAAAGAGGAGTAAAAGCTAAAATACTATATATAGTTTATTGCTCTAAGCTGCTACTGGGTTAGAAGATTCATAAGATTCAAAGACTATTACTCCAGATTGACTTAATCATGAATATTGTACATGACAGGGATAACAAATGAATCATTATAATTGTTTAAGATAAGTTTATAATGTCATACAAACTGTAAGAATTCCAATATTTAAGACTTATTCAGGATCAGATTTAAGGGTCAGGCCTTCACTAGACACTATATTAAAATATTAAGGACAGTTATAAATTCATAATCCTTATGCTGTCACAGAGACTACATGATGAAGCTCAGCATCAGATGTCCAGGTATTGGGATCCTTGAGGAGGTTTTGTGATTGTGAGTTGCAGATGGCTCCAGGGCCATGATTGTTATAGTCGGCTGCCAATCTACTGAGAGCTGTCTGACGTGATTTTATTATACTTAAAGTGCTTATGACATTTTTCTATTAAATGTCAACTCAAAAATGTAAGTTTTTGTTTATTATAACAATATACTCATTAAAAATGTTATTGCACCAGATCTCTTTGTGCTTGTATCTTCCATTACAAGCTTCTCCACTTCCCGGAACGTGGATCATGTCCTGAGGATGCACCCATTCATACATAGGAGGTATAAATCTTTGAAATCATTGGTATTACATTTTACAGTATATGCCCTCTCTGTGTGTATGATACAAACATTTGCTTCTGCAGGTAGACGCTGATAACAGAAGCCCATTGGTGTAAAGTAAGTGGTAACTGATTTATGGACATTGCAGCCTTAAAATTGTAAATGCCCATGTACTTGTTACACAGCAAATGATAGCATTAGGTCGAAGATAAAGCCCCATAATCATTGAAAATATTAACAACAAATTTAAGTAAAAAAAAATATAAGTAGTTACTTTTTGGTACATGCAGTTATTAAATCTATATGCTTTTGTGATCAGGTCTGTAGGGTTATTTCATATCAGAGCTAAAACCCCATTCTCTGATTATTGATCTGTCTGAATAATCTTCTGTAGATTGCACAATTTATGATGCACAGGGAAACTAAAATTGATTCTAGAAGCAATGGTAAATTACAAAGGTTCAGACAGCCATACTATGTCTACACTATACCATGCTATAATATAATAGTTTATTTGTCATCTTTTGTAATTCACAATTTCTGGCAATTAACCAATGTTGCTTCTTTTAACAAATTAACACAGTAGTCCGACCTTGAATGATTTAGCCTACCTAAGTGAGTTAACCAATGAAAAGGGTAAAGTAAATACAATAATAATACTCATTTATATTATTATTATTATCATGTTTACAATGCTTCAATGCTTGTATGTATGATAATAAATGCACTGCTGTCACAAAAATATAGCTTGAATATAATTGTCAGAAAGGCTTTGTGTTAAAAATGGCCATCAATAACTTTCAAGCAGACAAGAGTAGAAAAACATACATTACTTATCATCTAGAACTCCGGTACAAAAGAAGCTGTCAGATATGTATATATCTGCGTTACGTTTACTGCTCCATGGAGAGTGTGCAGCGTTATACAAATGGAACACATTAGCAGTCTGTCAGCACAAAATATAAAAAAAAAATTAAAGTAATCCTACCAATTTCCCTGGAAATCTGTGTAAATGCTTCCACTCCGCTTTCTCCATAGTTGCCTTCCGAAGCCAGCGTTGATACATAATTCCACCCTAGTGCTGTTACTATGTCGACCATCGCTTGGGCTTGATATGAGTCTGGTGGGACTACTCGTGAAAAAAAGTCATATCGGCTGTTGTCACTAAGTTCTGGTGCAGTAGATGCATAGCTGATTTGAGGTATCTACAAAGAGAAGGAAATACATTAACATTAGTTATACTGTATATGGTACATGTTAGAGACCTATATTGGAAAATGTTATTATGCCATTAAGAAACATTGTCCTTTTACAACAGATATACCATGGAACATACCAAAATAATATTCATTTTTAATATGGTTTCTACTAATACAAACAAGCAATAATACCAGGAAACTAGAGATGCATATTATGTAATATAAAACTAGAGATGCATACTATGTAATATAAAACTAGAGATGCATACTATGTAATATAAAACTAGAGATGCATACTATGTAATATAAAACTAGAGATGCATACTATGTAATATAAAACTAGAGATGCATACTATGTAATATAAATTGCATACTATATAATATAAAACTAGAGATGCATACTATGTAATATAATACTAGAGATGCATACTATGTAATATAAAACTAGAGATGCATACTATGTAATATAAATTGCATACTATATAATATAAAACTAGAGATGCATACTATGTAATATAATACTAGAGATGCATACTATGTAATATAAAACTAGAGATGCATACTATGTAATATAAATTGCATACTATATAATATAAAACTAGAGATGCATACTATGTAATATAATACTAGAGATGCATACTATGTAATATAAAACTAGAGATGCATACTATGTAATATAATACTAGAGATGCATACTATGTAATATAAAACTAGAGATGCATACTATGTAATATAAATTGCATACTATATAATATAAAACTAGAGATGCAGACTATGTAATATAATACTAGAGATGCATACTATGTAATATAAAACTAGAGATGCATACTATATACTTTAAAGTTTACATTTCCGTACCTCACAAAGTTCAGTCCTTAGGAAAGGACAACAATATTTTTAGCCAGAATTAAAATTCTGTCCCTGTACCCCTAAATAAATGACAAAAGATTTTACTGACATCCTTCTTACCTTTGCCACACTACTAAGATATTTTTTAGGTATATTACTATTTACAACAATTTTCTTACTTTAAACGGTAAATGAAAAAAAGAACTAGTTGTTTGACATAGAAACATGTTTTTCTAAACAAATGAATTTGAAATAGCCTGTATTAGATTTTTGTGCATTGCATAACCAGTCTTCTATTAAATGTTCAAATGAAGTGTGTCCTGTGATTAAGCTTTTGAATGGCGTCACAAAGGAATCCTTAGGGTTTAGAAACGGAACACTCAAAGGGTGACAGCTGCAGTTACTGTCTTCTGGCCAACAGTGACATCTGCAATTTGCCATCTGCCAAAAGAGCAAAGTATCTGGCCAATCCTTTTACCTTGAAGACACAGATGTTTTTTATTTTGTAATGTAGCTAGTGACATCTAGGTTTAAGCTCAGAGACCCTGATGCATTGTGATCTGCGATTTGTTAACATCAAGAATATGTGATTGTCATTGATGAATGGATTGAAGCTTTTTACTGTAGAATTGTCTTTACAACAGATATTAGAGAAATATTACAATACACTATAAATTGTTTATTTTGTATAAATAGTGACTGTTGTATAAACAGCAATACAGAAGTGGCTAACCGGGGTGCAGACTCTGACTGGATCCTGGTCTTCACAAGTGTCCCTGATGGTGTGGACAGACCTGACCTGCTGGNAGTGGGTTTTTTCATGTTTTTTTCATGTCTGGCGGAGTTGGGCTTGTCTGGGGTCAGTGCTTGTGTGTCCTGCTCTCGCCCACTAACAAGTTGGGAGATATGAAAGCACCAACACCCAGATATAACAAAGAGGTAGAATAGAGAAATAAGAACAGGAGGGACTGGCCAGAGAGAATACCCACAGTGAGATTGAATGCACTGGATAAGAGGAAATATAGGACAGCCAAAGGAACAAACAACACAAACCAAGGACAAGGGGCAAAGAAAAGACCAAAGACACAAAGTCGGTGTACACAAAGAAATAACAGAAAAAGTGACTGGGAGAATGAGATACTGGGAAGGACAGGAGATTGGAAATAGAGAGAGGCCAGTTGGAGAGATTGCAATTGGATGGGAGGCCCCAAAAATCACTTTAATAATAATAAACAAAACATGCAAGAGTAGCTCAGGGAACCTGCAATCACAGGCAGTGGGAGACCACACTGCCAGTTATTTTATGGAGACTGGTGACCTATGACTGGTCAGCAGCCTTCCCGCCTAAATACATCAATGAGGAGGGCGCACTACTGCTATGGACCAGCTGACAGAACATGGAAGAGGCGTTCCTCTAGTCACATACAACCCACTAAGGAGTCTTTGAAACATGACTGGGAATAAATGCCAAGCCAGTAAACAATGCTTCCTTTAGGAAGAGTTGCCCATCTATAGACAGCTGTTTCGGGGTGCTTGCCACTAATCAGTGTAGAGCAGGGATCTGGATGGCTAGTGAGAGACCTACTATGTACTACTATGTAGCTCAAGGGGGACAAACATTCTCCTTAAGGAGAATAACCAAGAAGGTGTGTGGAGACCTACAGGCCATCATGCTCCACTAAAATGTAATTAGGCTCTGGGTAAAGAAGAAAATAAGCTGTTTTGACAAGAGGAGCTCCTCTTCCAATAAATGGTGCTAGAGATTCGGCTTCTTTCCTTCTGTCCGCGGAGGCGATTTAAATTTTAGTGGAGCATGATGGCTTGTGTGTGAGAGAGACTGTATTTAAATAGTAAAGACATGCAAAGTGTCCTTCACCATATCCGCTGCATTACAATTTGACGTGAGTACACATTGATAATCATAAGGTCGGGGGCTCTAATAGTAAGGCTGTGACTGAGGAGAAAGATTTTCCTTAGCCAGCACAGAAGGCTGCCCATGAGTTAGAATGTCGGTAGTATATCAATTTTAATCTGAAGATGAGGTTAAATGGAATCAACTTGCCCCTACTAGACTCAAAAAAGACAACAAAAAGCTATGTTGGCTTAGAAATGAATGAACGATAAAGTATTTTTGCAATGTATTAAAAATGATGACATACAAAATAATAGTGTATACACAATATTTGGTTTAGCCATGCTATGGCTAATATAGAACGTATTAAAGGAAAGTATACGTTTTTCAAGCAAGTCAAAACCATGAAACTGACCATTTCAGATATACTAAGCTATTGTAATGCATGTCACCCTATCATTCTTCTTCTTCACCCTATCACTTATTCTTCTTCCCCATGTCTGAATTCTTATGCCTACCCCTCACGTGTACCAAAGACCTATCTGTCCTTAATGTTCCCATAAAATGTTATTTCCTTATCTCCTATAGTACGTACTATAGCTTGCCCATCCTGTAAATACAGTTTTGTTCCCAGGTAAAAAGAGTGAAACACAGGCGGTGAATTCAGATTTTGTCTATACATGGAACCATAAAAACCAGCATGACTAAAATATGTCCTACTTTTATAATCATAAGTCAAGGGATTTTATTCTAACCTTAAAAAGGGCATAGCCTTGAATAATTATAGGGACATCTTAAGTTGCATTTCCAGATGGCTACCATAAGAGTTTCTACCCTCATGCATAATAGAATTTCAGTTTTTGCAGAAAGAATTAGAATTTTTTCGTTTTTAAAAAGGTCTATTTCAGATCGGCTAAATAGAGAAAAGCAAACTGAAGAGTGCATTACTATTACCATTGTACATGAATGCATTACATTGTACATTTACTGCCTTCTGCATCTGCATTCAATAATAGGAGCTTTTCTTTGGCCTGAAAACATTTCCAAGACAGTATGCTAATCATACCCATGAATATTTCCTCAGTCTGCGTATAATTTTATTGACCAACACTTCAATAGTGTGTTACTGTTATGCGAAATATTTTAAGCTTCAACACATTATATGGGACATTAGGGTAAGATTGGAGAACGGGTGAGTAAATTTGCTACAGTAACACATTTGTTCTGTTATTGTATTTTGCTGAATTTTTTTTGCAGATGCTAATAAAATAACAATAATATTAACAATAGCCGATCCACACGGCACAGCTTGACTTAAAAACATTTCTGAGATGCAGGGAAATTTTCCATAATCTTCAGCATTCAATCAATGACACATTTGAAATAACAAATACATATTTGCACAATGCAAAGAATATTAAGTTAATAGTTTTAAAGAAAAGCTAGACTCTTAGTTCAGCACATACACGCATGGAAATACTGTTATATGAGACTACCGAGAAAGACTATTAGATTAGTCTGTTATCTATGTAAGCAGTTATGCACTGCTTACCTGGATGTGCAAAGCAATGTTTAAAGCAGCCAATAAGATGTCACATTTCATTTTCCAAATGTGCTAAAAAAAACGCGAAACCCATTTAACTACCTTATTTCTTTTACTGCTCATAATTATAACAACCAGATCCAGTTACAATTGGGCAAAACCATGGTGAATTGCAGGGGAAGTAAAATGAATGTTATTGTTTGTATTATGTATTTCCACAAAGATAATCTAATACTATTTGCAACTAATTACATTTTTCTCCCATGCAATTCAACTTGGTTTTGCCCACCCGTTACTTTACTCTTGTAAGTTTGTAAGTCTGGATCTGGTCCATTGTGTCAAATATTTGGAATATCATTATATTTTAGCTGAGTTAGCACAAAGCAGAATAGCCAGACCAACACTTGAAATGAAATGCCCTATTGAAATATACTGTGAAAAGACTTAGAAATCAGTTTGGCTGTACTANCACAATGGACCAAATCAGAAGTCTGAAAATAAGAGACATGTTTTAAAAAGCTACAACTGTGCAAAATCATGTTGAATTTCAGGGAAGGTAAANCTNATATGTTTTAAATTGTATTANANTTTTGAGGAAATGNTTTNTTAGCTCATTGTTTAAAACAGTTTAGGGCCTATATTCATTAAACAGTGGAAAGGAAAAAGTGGAGATGTTGCCCATAGCAACAAATCAGATTCTCTCTCATTTGCCTAGTACATACAAGAAAATGTCAGCTAAAATTAGTTTGGTTGCTATGGGCAACATCTCCACTTTTTCTTTCCCACTTTTTAGTGAATATAGGCCAAAAAGTAATGCTGGCAAGTATCTGTATGCCATAAGCAAAAGCAAAGTATTCTCCCTGCACGGACAGAATAGAATTCATATGACTTCTGCGGGGATTCCAGGTGGTTTTGCCGAGGTGTAAATTTCAACCTGATTTCCTCTTATTCCAAATTGTGCATCCAGTCATTTTGTTGGGGAGCAAGCTGACTCTATATATTACCCCTGTTTTATTCCCAAGTTTACTAATTAATGACTTATGCTTAGTTTGGACTTAGGTGATGTCAAATTGGTAAGGACCGGTCACNAACCCACATCCTGATTTTTAATCGGCCAACCATTTATACAGCACCTTCATTTGAATAATTGTGTACTACCAATTTTAGTACTTTTCATGTTTCCTGTTATAACACCACAAGAAATACAGTTAGTTTAATGAATCAATCAACCTTAACATTGTATCACACT
>JABWIB010000558.1:23885-34606 GCA_016617825.1 Platyplectrum ornatum | reverse complement strand
TTAGATCCTATGTATTTTACTTTTACCAACATGTTGTTTTTTTCACAGTTTTACATGGACAAAGAATGGGAAATTTTACAATGTGGCAAAAGATCCAAAAGTGTCATTCCGCAGGAGGTCTGGAACCCTTGTTATAGACATTTATGGAGGTGGACGGCCTGAGGACTACGAGGGAGAATATCAGTGTTTTGCACGCAACACGCATGGGACAGCCCTTTCCAATAAGATCTTGCTACAAGTNTCCAGTAAGTTATTTTTAAATGATTTACTCTTGTTCTCTTAAGTGAACACATCTTTATTTTGGGTGGAAGTAGCAAAAGTTGGGCCCATAGCAAGTGAACTGGTGGACATCAGGATGGAAGGACTTGTGCCAGCATCCCCTCCATCCAGCATGTGCAGTCACCAACCATTGACCTCATTGAATACTGAATGTTTATAAGTAACCAGCTAACAGCTTTACTGTATTATTACTGTACTATTAAATACCTACTCCTACTGTTTTTTATAGCATGCACAATTTTACTCATGTTAGGAACCAGGCAAGGCTTTGTATTCCTATTATTTGTTTTTTTTTTGTGTATATTCAGTGACAGTGTACAAAAAGGTTATGCTATCATATAGCATCAACCATGTTTATTCAATACTCTACCTGTCTTCCTTCTATAGGATCCCCATTATGGCCTAAGGAAAACCTGGACCCTGTTGTTGTTAATGAAGGGACATCCCTCATTCTGCANTGCAACCCTCCTCCTAGTCTCCCTCCTCCTGTCATATTTTGGATGAGCAGTTGTAAGTTTCCATTCACTATAAATGATCATAACTCTTTACATAACTTACTTGGTCCCAACACCAACCACATAAAACTCTTCACAAATAGTTAATAGTTATATTTGGCATTAAGAATGTTTTTTATAGCTTTTAGAAACTACTTAAATGTAATAAATGACAATGTACACAAATCAACCGTGGTACAATACCAAATGTTCAAATTCTCTGCTTTGTTTAGCCATGGAGCCTATTACACAGAACAAGCGAGTATCTCAGGGGCTGAATGGAGATCTGTACTTTTCTAATGTCCTGCGTGAGGATGCACATACTGATTATAGCTGCAATGCTCGCTCCCATTTCACACACACCATCCAGCAGAAGAATGCATACACCCTCAAAGTACTTACAAGTAAGTGCTTCATAACCAAGTTTCATTTACTACAGCAAATAATCCTTATTTTACAGGGATTAATGTGCTTCCAACTAAATTCTACTTCTGCTGTCGTGAATTTTCAGTTATTTATGTATGTTTTTAAGCAAGTATCCAACCAGTAAACACGTNTACCGCTTGGGTACAATCAAGGCGTAAAGAACGGAGCTACGCAACACAATGTTGTTACAGTCACAGTTGNCTATATTTCTTGGTGTACTCAGTTTGATTAGAGATTATATATCTGTCTATATAACTTTAAGCTATTTTTATGATGAATCAAGGTTCCATTGGACTGGCTAGATCAAGTTGTACATCACATCTTAAATACACAATAGAGTTGTAATGAGCTTCCTTCATAGAGACGGTAAATCTTGCTGTATTGCTTCTTCCTGCTACTTTTATTTTTTTAACATTTTTGCCAAACTTGAGATGTTTGCCAGTTTTGTCATAATTCCTGGCCATAAGCACTTGCAGATCCATTAAACATTCCATGACAGCTTCTGATGCTTATTAATTTAAACTTTCTTTCTCTGTGTGTGTGTTNCTGCATTTTGTAGCATGTTGTGTTTTATCATTTCAAAATACTGTTCTCTTGTACCCTTACTAATCCATCTTGTTTGTTTAATTTTCCCATTATTATGACATTTTTAACAGTGAACATAAAAAGTAAAATAGGGATATGGGTCTTAAACAATATATTCAGTCAGATTTGTAATAATATATGAACATATCCAGAAAAACAAATACATTTTGCATAACAAACATATTGATAAACCAAATAACATCTAGGCCTATATTTACTATGCTGCAGGAATGGAAAAGTGGAGATTCTAGCTCTCAGTGGAGAATCGGATTCTAGCTCTCAGTTTCCTATTATATACTAGAGAATGTCAGCTAGAATCTGATTGGTTTCTGCAGACAACATCTCCACTTTTCCATTCCCATCGCTAAGGAAATATACGCCCTAGCAATGAACTAGAGTTAAGCGGTGGGAGAGAAAAATGGGTCTGAGGGAGAGTTCTGGGAACTGGGAGTATCTCAGCGTCCAAATATCAGAGATTTCATGTAGGCCACTGTGGCATATCACTGTGTGGTGTGGGAATTAATCACTTTGTTCTACTAAGATATCTGCAAATAATTCCAGATCAGATGAGAGATACAGTACAGTATCTCATTTTATTGACAATAATTTATTTTATCCATTTTCATTGGCATAACATTTTCGATCCTTGTGCTGCACTTGCACTGCTGGTTTCAGCACACTTTTGTTTTTGTTACCTGGTCATTATGTCCACATTATTTCTACTGATCTTTCCAGTTCATTACATTATCATTTACCACTCCTATTATGTTCATGTGGGGCTCTCACCATGTCTTGTTTGTTACAGAGAATTCGCGTAATGACTCTGCAATACATTCCACAGTGAACCTCACTAAAATGTACCATGGTGAGTCCTTGGGGTCTCAAGACTTCCATCCAATCTCACCTTCTAGCTAACCCCTCTCACTATGTATATACATAACANTGCCCAGAGACAAGAAACCACAGCCTCGAAGCTGTTCAGAAATATGCCACGCAAGCCTTTTCATCGTGCAGTTTTATTGATTGAGAATTACAACATGTAAGCAACTATAAAGCACTAAAGAACTGGTCAGTTCTCGTTCCCATTAACCTTTTGTATTTCAATAGACAGAAGATTTCCACTGCTCATTAAACAGAAAATATACCAATTTTCATCCATATAATAAAAATACTTATAACATTAATTGCTAAACTATTATAAATAAATAATATAAATATAGATTAGTTAAAGATATGCAAGCGTTACATATAATATACAAATCGCCTTGAAGCTTTTCCTTGTTTATGTCCTGTCTTGCTGTTGCTTTTATGTGGCTTTGTAACCAAGGCTGGCTTCGCACTCTCCACTTCTTATCTCCACGTTTCTAAGCTACGTGTCCATTGCTTTTTAGGCAGCAGGATACTTTGCTCACTTCACTGGGTTACCGATATCATCGTCTGAGACACTTTATGTAATATTGTACTATCAATCGGCATAGGCTGGTTTTGTCGCATAAACTGAGTTTATATCTCGAATCCATAAAAGCAGCTTGAAGGACTCGTCCTCTTTGTGATGTTAATAAGTTCTCATACAATTAAAGGTATTGTTCTCCATAANACATGAAACTTTGATTTGAACACGGAGCAGGACATGTAGGAAGCTTGTTATANGTCAATGACAGAAGCACCAGCTGGACAATGAAGACCTAATAAAGGCTTTGGTAACCTACAAAATATGAACTACCATGGGACATAATATATGGAACATTTTATGGCTTTATGAGTGGTAANTGCACTTAAACACAGATAAAAATCTATACTCACATGTTTATTTGCCTAGATAAATGTCAATGTCAACTAACGGGACAACCATACATTTTCCTAAATATATATTGCAGTCAGGGAATCACACATAAAATGAATAAGTCATCAGATGCTGATGCACACATTTTGAAATCCCTGGTAGCCAACAGGACAAACTTGGTTTAATCAGGACAAATCCAGGTCACTCATTTTTGGTGTTACTGTTCACCGTTTTAAAACAAGACACATGTAAATTTCCATTTTTTGATAGGCTGTATGGTGTTTCTCTTAATCATAATTCTTGTTTAATTATAAAGTCATCAGTGTATCCCGTAAAAATGATTGGCCTCTGAAGAACAAGCAAATAAACTGAAGAACACTGAGCTGCAGGCATGAGATGTTCATATTATAAACCTACTGATGGGTCTTACTAATTAACAAGTAATTGACTAACTCTGTTCTCCAGACCTATTTGGGGTCCCATGGGGGTTGTACACAGATCCTTAAACAGAGAGCAGGTGCCTTANATAGACTTCACCAAAGACACATTAAAACATTTATTTCAGAAGGCATATGGNACTAAAGCAGCAATTTATTTTTGTGAATTGTAGACGTAAGAATTTGTTATTTGTCTTTGTTTTGAACATATGAAATATATACCACTGTCCTTGCAATTCTCATCCATTTTATTACTGCATTGGAATCTTGTAAGGATTAATTTATAACTAAATGTCATTCATTTAACTNTTGGTTATTAATTGTTATGGTAATTGCAAAACAGGAAAAACANATATGTTATGCCTCATTATTAGAGCTCTTCAGATTGCTGCTTTAGAGTGACTAGGTTTAATTATTTAATAACAATACTTACAGTGAACCCCTAAGTGATGTTTTGAATTCTATAATATAACGTCTTTAATTGTGGTCATTTTCTGTTCAGCCCGGGAAGTACCTGAGAGAACCCCAACATTCTTGCTACCTACTGGGACATCCAGCACCAAACTAGTGTTGCGTGATGAAGATCTGCTCCTAGAGTGCATCGCTTCTGGAGTGTAAGTGGTACATGAACTTCTGTTATTTAAGACGGCTATTAGAAGTCATTTTAACCGGCTACATGGTTTTATAAAGTTTGTGGAAACCTGCAATGACATATAATAGAACTAAGAGTTTTAAGTTTATTTCAATACTCTAGGAAATTTGGTGGGATTTGGTTTACAGCATTCTGAAGCAGGGTGGGATAGTTGCAAATTAACATACTTACACTAACATCACTTCTGTATAATATCATGTGAAAGAAAAATAAAATGTGCTTGGACTTTTTGTGCTTAGAGTAATATTGGTTTGACATGAATCAGCTGTAATGTCTTTCCTTTTTCTGACATGTATTTTGTTGTATTTCTTGCACCTTGTGTATTTGACTTTTCATTAGAAATTGCAGACTGTACATTTGTTTCCCTTACAATAATTCTATACTTGTGTTCTACAGTCCAACTCCGGAAATTATGTGGTACAAGAAGGGAGGTGAGCTGCCTAGTCAGAAACTGAAGTTTGAGAATTTCAACAAGACCTTACGCATTTCCCCTGTATCAGAGGAAGACAGCGGAGAGTACTTTTGCCAAGCATCAAACCGGATGGGCAGTATCAGGCATACCATCTCTGTTCGGGTGAAAGGTATGAACCACAGCCTCTTTGGCATTTGAAGGAAGACAGCTACAGGCCTTTGTTTATTGTTTACTTGACACTTTACTTAATTAAATAAAATTCATACATAATTATACAAAATATTAAAGGTGAATTAAGAAAGGCATCTATTAGTTTATTGTAAACGTAACAGCTCTTAATGGGTGGGTTTTACTAATTCACTAGGGTTAGCATTATTTTATTCCTCCTATTTAGCTGGTGCANTACCGATTTTTTAACACTGTTTTAACACTGCAGGACACTTATTCAGCCACCTATAAACTGAACAATTTAGTACTGTACAGGCACATACTGAGTACAAATCATAAATTGGTTTAATGAGATTATTTTCTCATTTAGAATCTTTTGTAATGTAGATTAGAATTTGCATTAACAACATCATTATTTCTCACATCTACTTTGTTTTATTAGCGGCTCCTTACTGGCTAGATGAACCTAAGAATCTGATCTTAGCCCCAGGAGAAAATGGTCGTTTGGTTTGTCGCGCCAATGGGAACCCTAAACCCACCATCCAGTGGCTGATGAATGGAGAAATCATCCAAGGTATGGGTACACAGAATAGGAATGGTTTATTAAATCCTAATAAATAGGATTTAATCTAGTATAACTTAGGCTGATCCACCAAACAGGAAGAATAATGCCACTCTCATTCTAAACTTGGCTGGTTTACTGGATTTCACATATAAAAATCAGATGACTTTCACTACTGTACATTTATTGCCATACATTAATACCTTGTTGATAGCTACGACATTAAAGGTTAATGCTTACTGTTGTTCATGTGGGCTTATTTTAGGAAGTGAAAAGCTATCAACACTGCTTAGTGAAAGCACTGTCATGTCAATGCCTCTGGGAACAAAAGAATCTGTTAGGAACGTGAATAGAATTTGAAATGGCAGAACAAACTGCTGTTTAGTGACCCCTTGTGGCAAAATATGGAAAAGCATAACATACATTACATGGGAAAGTCAAAGCAAAAACAATTCCTACATATTACCTTTTTTTTGTTATGTTATTGCTTTGCAAGGTATATAATGATATTATAAGCTTGTTAAACAAAAGTTTGGTCTCAAAAAGTGACTGAACATAAATTAAGACATTATTCAATATCTATATCAATTGTGGAAATTGTATTCAATATATACTGTGGAAATTTTATTTATTATATACACAGTTATTAATCATATAATCAACATTATATCCACATTTTTTTAAAGGAAAACATGTTTATCTGAAGAATGGAATGTGTTTTGTTCTTTTGAAAATTGGCTAAAGATAATATATAGGATTTTGGATATGTGTAGCAACAAATAAAGTACCATTATGGGGTATAGAATGGTGTAACCAGATATAATTGTTGTTTTGTATTCATAATCCTAGGTATACATGTATAGTTAATTAATGGTGNGGTAATGGTAATTTTAAATAAACTGTGAATTTATTACTTTATTTTGATCTGGATATTTATTTTTCATTTAAATATACATTTTTATCTTCTACTTCTTATAAGGATTACAATATGATTAAGGAATTCCACACTTTTATACATTTATTTTTTTTTTATTATTATTTTTAGCTTTATAAATGACTTAATTATTCCAGTTAGATAATATTAATAAATGTCTTCATCATCTTTTAAATGACTGAATAATTCTGAAATGTGGCTCTAAGAACGTTGATCAGATATACACAATAATGTTTTTTTATTCCTATATTTTATATTGCAGCAAATCCAAACCCAAATTTTGAGGTTGCTGGTGACACCATCATCTTCAGAGAAGTGCAGAGTGGTAACAGTGCAGTGTTTCAGTGCAATGCATCTAATACCCATGGCTATCTGCTGGCTAATGCCTTCATCAGTATCCTTGGTAAAACTTTTTTTTTTTATCAAGCATCAATTTTTAGCAATCATTTTAAATTATATAGTATACAAAATATTTTATCACTTACCCTAAAAGCTTTTTCTTTATTTGTTTTATGTTTTCAAACTCAACCTCTTGGTACATGCATTCCAGTTTTCCCTAATCTCTTTTGGTCTCGGGTGAACACATAGGCAACATATTGCACTACACAGCCCATATTTACTAAAGGTAAATGGAACAGGAATAGAAAAGTGAACATGTTGCCCATAGCAACCAATAAGATTCTAACACTCATTTTCCTATTACATACTAGAGGTTGTCAGCTAGAATCTTATTGATTGCTATGGGCAACTTCTTCACTTTTCCATTTACGCAGTTTAGTAAATCTAGTCTAATGTTTTGTGAAATTACAATGGCAATGCTGTTGAAGTTTGCTCGAGTTGTGGTTTTACATATCCTAGTGTGCCAAATGTTACCAATGGGTGATCAAGTGTATAAGTCATTGCAGAAAAATACCACAACCTATTCTTACTTGTGTCTGATATTTTGACCATTTGACACCACAGATGTTGCCTCGCGGGTGCTAGGTCCTCGGAATCAACTAATAAGAGTGATCGAATACAACAGGACTCAGCTGGATTGTCCATTCTTTGGCTCTCCTATTCCTACACTCCGCTGGTAAAAACTTTCTCTATTCTATGTGTTCAGCATACCTTTATTATGTATCTGAATATATCCTAACTTTCTACTTTAATAGCAGACATGACGATGAATTTTTGATTTGTGTTTATTTGTGTTTGGTGCAGTTGTTATTATAAGGGGAGTTAATGCATTTTAATTTACAGGAAATCATTCTTCTTCATTTGACTGTACAGGTTTAAGAATGGTCAGGGTAGTAACCTGGATGGTGGGAATTACAGAGTGCATGAGAATGGCACCCTGGAGATCAATGTTGTGCGGAAGGAAGATCAAGGCAAATACACCTGTGTTGCTACCAATATTCTTGGCAATGCTGAAAATACTGTGCGACTAGAGGTNAAAGGTAATAAAACAAACTACAGAGGACTCACCAATATAACAGAACATTTCTTCATATAAAATCCTCTTATATTTATGGCATAGGCTTCTTAATGATTTCTTTGTCTTAAACTTTCTTACATTTTCTCAATGGAGCTTTTATTGTTTCACCAGAATTGCATGGCATTTTGGGGATGGAGTGTTAAGGTGCCTGGGACAGCCTGACCCTTAAATAAGGCTTTTATTTTAAAAAGAATTGGAAATACATGAACAGTATTCACTAATGAAAAAATGAGGAATTGAAGGCATTATCCTCAGTCTGATTGCTGCTTGTGCAGATCAGGCATGGGATGGCATCTTCTATTCTTAGTAGCTTGGTACTAGACTGCTAAATAATATCACATTTCCACTCCCCTTGTACTTAAAATGTAGAGCAGCAGCTGGCAGCTGTGTGTGTGTAAGAGGCTGCCCACGTCAGCACCTAGAGCTCAGNGTTTCAGAGCCACACTGATAATAACTGGCTGTATGTGCACAAAATAAAATGTAATAAAANNTTTTTATTAAAAATGTTGCAAAGTATCACAACGCATCTCATATCTCATATTTTNTATACAGATTTTATTATCAGTTGATTTTTATGTTTAGGAAATAGAATAAGGTATCACATATAGGGGCTATTAATACAATTTAAATTAATATAGTATACAAAAATAATATAATTTAAAGCATGAAAAATGCATTGAAATTCATAGGTCTAAAACGGATTAACATTAAAACATTATTTTACATTTTATATNTTATCATGTGAATGTCCTCATTATTAATCTATAAAGGCTTTCTCTGGGGTATAGGAAATGAATATGGCTTTTGTTACATATACCTTTCTTTACTTAGAACCTACTCGCATTATGAAAGGTCCTGAAGATCAGATAGCTAGACGTGGCTCCACTGTTCGTCTGGACTGTCGTGTGAGGAGNGATGCATCCCTCAGACTGACTGTCACTTGGATGAAAAATGATGCTCAATTGTACATAGGTAGCAGGTGAGTGTTTCAGCATATTTCTGAATTAGAACAAAGGANATAACCATAAGTTGAGGCGGAACATTGCCGTTAGTGATTGTGTCTTGACTTAATTCTGTAACCCATCTTTAGCACCACCTTTTCACCTTTCTATTGTATAAGAACATGGTGCCTGGAGAAAATTCATGTCTTTTCTAACTTCATTTACCTGACATTGCATTTCCCACAGCTGGAATTTTCTTTTGTCATGTAATATAGTATTTTGTATACTTTATATTTTTGCTACTGAAATTGTATATGTCTATACGTAGTCTATACTCAGCCTTANACTGATGCAGAAATATATCATTACTCTATTCAATGCAGAATGAAGAAAGAGGATGATGCTCTTACAATATTTGGGGTAGCAGAAAAGGACCAGGGCTCATACACCTGTATAGCCAAAACGGAATTAGATCAAGACTTTGCCAAAGCCTACCTCACCATTCAGGGTAATTGCATTTCACTCCACCTTCAAGGCGTCAGATATGTACTAAAAGACTGATTGAAATTAATTGTTAATTTAATTTAATTAATTTCAAAATTGTTCTTCATCCATCAGCAATTGTATATATGTTAAAATGTATAGAAATATTAGTGGCTTTCATCTGTGACTAATTGGTGAGATACTTTTGAACTAATTATTACATTGACATACACAGATGTGCAGATGTACATCATGCAAATATGATTTCATGCCAAGCTGTCACTAACTCTGAAAAGTTGCTTTTCTAATGCTGTGTTCCACAAGTCAAAGACATATTGTACGTAAATGCCACCTGCTGGCTGCAATGGAGCCAGCCGTGCATACCACGACATGGTGGTATTTTAGAAACTCAACAAAATGTCACATCTGTACCTGCACAACAAGTAGGAAGGTGGCCTCAGAAGAGCCTATACAACAGTTATTAGTCCCCTATAGATGCTGCAATAAATTTAAAACCTTTTAATTGACTCCATCTGGAGGTCAGTTGTGGTACTACAAGCTTGTCCCATGTGTGTTTCCCAGCTGCATAGACTATTGCTATGCTATGACTTTCCGCAACATACAGATAAGTGAGGATAGGGGAAATGACTGCAGCAGTTTCCTCATTTGGCTGCCACTGTAAGATGAAACCACTTTTTAATGGATCTGCACACTGGACCTCATCCAATGAGATATATGCCATATTGCTTATTTTACATATTACTTCACTGCATATGCCCAAAAAATGAATGCATGCAAAAACAGCTATTCACTGCTGAGAAACCACAGCTATATGACATTACTTGATGTACAATTGCCCTACTAAAGATATGGCAATGTTGTGTGCAAGAAATTTGTGTTCACTGGAAAAGAAAGTAAATGTGCATCACACAGTATATAGTAANATATAAATGAAATAAACTTATTAGTGTAAACCAGCTGTAGTACTAAAGGCCTAATGAAATCAGAAGGGAATAGGGNCATAGTATCACATTCAGATTACCACAAAACAGGTTTCCTGAAATTCCCAGGTGTTTGGTGGTAGTCTG
>JABWIB010000557.1:95214-113332 GCA_016617825.1 Platyplectrum ornatum | reverse complement strand
GAGGATCAGCTCCCTTATATTCAGGTTTTCTGTATCAAACTTTTTTTCTTACCCACTTGCATCTATAGTATTTCTAGTACTAACATTCTTCTCAAAGGCAACATATTATCTTATATATATATATTATTTATTTATATATATATATATATATATATATATATATATATATATATATTACAAAAATAATGCCCTTAACCATTCCTTTTTAATTTAATCAAGACCTCAGCTGTTCATTTGGAAATTAAATGAACCTTCTAAGAAGCTGATCTAGTATTGCACAGGAAGAGCAGTAGAATATAACAATGTGCATGCATGAGCAAAATAACAGATATAATTAACTTGCGCTGCTTGTTTCTCTGCATATGTGGCATCACACCATATAAAATGTTTTATTACATTCAAATGTTCTCCTCGTGAATCCACTTACTACTGTATCTCATACAACTTTGTCATGCAACAAGCCTGGCCATGATGCAAGCACCATGGAGCTAGCCTTCCAGTAAAATGTATACATGTAAAACAGCAGTTACCAATTAACATCTGCACATCATTACAACACATGGCATGAATGACAGATTCTTAATTCCAGCTAACATGGAAGATTCAGTGCTAAATTATTGACCTGAGGGATTTAAATGATTAAATAAACTTTTATCTACATGTTCATTGATTGACCCAGCAGATGGGAACTAGACAATTGGCATTTCTGGTGTAGGTCCCTTTGCATTAGAAGCTTCTGGTCCTGAACTATTCATTTACTGGACTGTCTAAAATATATATTTTTCCAAACATCAACCACATTTCTTATTTTTCTTATAATTTTGTGTAAATTAAACAAGGTTGCAATCCAGACATAATTGAACCTTCAGCAAGTAATCTGAGGTTTTTTGTAGCATTTTTAATATAAATAAATTGCTAATATGTACCTTTTCTGAAATGTACATTTTCTGATAAAGGAATTTCCAAACTATAACAATACAATAAAACATAATCTCCTCTTAGAACACTTACTGGCTGGTTGACTTGGTTTAGATGAGAAAGGAGACCACAGGAAGAGTCTCCATACTTCTAAAATCTCTTTCATAGTCACTACTTCCAGTCCAAGTGTTTCCAGGTCACTAGACTGAAGAGTAGATGACAGTGGCTTATCGGGATTAAGTTCTGCAAATGCATACCTCTCCTTGATTTTCTGTTTCAAATTTCTTTTGAAATCTTATGTTGGCATCTATGTTATACAAAGAAAGTCATAATGTTTGAAATGTTTACAATGTGTTATTAGGACAAAATATTATAAACAAACACCTTATTTTTAACATTATATTTATTTGTTATACAAATAATACTTATTTCCTAAAACATATTTCATAGAATTTTTTATATGATAATAATAGAATTCTATTAAATGCAGAGTAAAAATGATGCTGGCCTTTCACTAGAATATTCATCGATCTAGTGTTATTGGTGCCGATAAACGCTATTTCCCCTGGGAATATATATATATATATATATATATATATATATATATAGAGCAGTCCATGAAACGGCACCCTCAGGGTTTCGAAGAAAAATAAGTTGCTTTACATATATGTAGCCCAATTAACAAATATGCTATGTAAACAATTTAATCAGCATTGTTGACTATGGACCTGATGCACCCGGCATACCTGATGCATCCTGGCGTATTAGTGGAATTCAGAACCGTATGTTTTCATACCCCATGCCCACATATTAAAGGCAGCTACACTCAATGATATATATTTGGTGGCTTTCTACATAGTACATTTAGGTAACAATGAATTTATCTTAACTAATTTATTGTTGAGAGTTGGTTACTTCCAATATATAAATATAGATGACTATCTATATGATCTTTGAAATCTGGAGTACATGCCAATGTTTTTTCATGATCATTTCAAATAATAGCTCATTGTTGAAATGGGTTGAGTGTGGGTTGACATCCATAGCTTTCACTTAATTCAGGGTTTGTATTGTCCTATTATATATTTTGCGGTCTATATTGAGATGATATCAGCAGTCAAGACAATATTTTTGTATATTTCGACAAAACATGTTCTTTCTCTGTACCTTGCCATATAGAAAAAAATCATTTATATATTTTATCCAGGATACCAATTTCACCCTAGCAAGATAATTGTTTCTTAAAATAAATGTAATATTATCAATAATAAAATTAGTTCACATCAAATGCTGCTATATTGAGGTAAAGTTTGATTGCTTCTATTTCTGATTCATGTTCTATGATATTATATAATGAAGAGACCCTAACATGCGATTATTATTCCATATAAATTTGGTTGAGTCTATTAAAACAGTCTCTAGTACATTTTAAATAAGAAGATATTAAAGACAAAGGGATTATAAGTAGGAGTCAATTATCTCTGAAAGGTTCAATGTAATGGAACTTGTTTTGACAACAAAGGGCCGTCCCGGGGACAATCTGCATTTTTATGTACTTTAGGTAATGTATAAATTACTGGCATCCCTGGTTCTGTAATGGTTATAAAGTCCTTAGTTTTCTGAAAAATAGTTCTATTATCAACAAACCTACATAATAAATTATCCAGTTCCTTCTGTAATCCATTTGTTGGATGTATTTTTAACCTCCTGTAAGTATTAGTATTATTAAGTTGTATAATAATTTCCTCTTTATAGTCCTCAATGTTCTGAATAACGATAGCAACCCACTTGTCTGTCGGTTTGATTATAATATATTTATTATTCTGTAATTTTTATAAAAGCCATACATTCCTTTCTAGATAGATTGTACTTAGCTTGTCCCCTTCTTCCTACATTCTTATTTTATAGTAGTTCTTAGATTGTAGGTCATGATTTTTTTTTTTATTTTAATAATAAATAGCTTCACAAAAGTATTCACACAATTACTTTTTGAAAGCTAGAGAAATATACTTTTGGGTCTAAATTCACTCATGTTCTTAATGGATAACTCTTCAATTTTAACTTTAAAAAAATCTTTTGAGTTTTTTAATAAATTTCTGAAGAATATCAAATGTATCTAACAGGTCACATTTATTTGTAGAGAAAAATTTTAAACTCTCCCTTGACAAATTTGTTTCCTTCTGTTAATGAATATGAAATGAAGTTTAAGTTCTTGTGTTGCGTTTTTAAATTCTTTTGTTATTTAGCAATCTTACTTTTGACTTTATATATTCATACTTTTATTCTTTATATTGCCCCATTTTTTGTATCCCTTCTTATCCATTTTTCTATGGAAAGTAGAATTATAATTCAAACTATAAGGACTATGGACCAGATCCAAACTTACGTACTATTGAACCTACAAGTTAGTGGGTAAAACTATGTTGAATTGCAGCAGAATATTGAATATTACTCTTTCTGTGCAGGTAGAATTCTTTGCTTTTGCGTATTGTTCAAAGATACTTACCAGCAACACTGTTTTTAGAAACATCATCTCACAACTCAAGTTCAAAAGTCCAGTCCTATAACATCACTGTTTCCAGTTTAGCATATGGAATATTGCTATATAGTAATATGTTTCCTTTGATTAGTTTTTCTATTGAAAAATATTTTAGGCAAATTTCTTATGATTTAAGACCTATTTTATTGTATTATATAATTACTCCTTTGCTGCTAACACTCATTAACACTTCTAACACTTTTAGGTGCACATGTTGTACTAATAATTTGTATATTATTTGCAGAATTATATAAACATGGTCTAATTCTAAGGACTGACAGCCTCTACCTACCGTGTTTCCCTGATAATAAGACCTACCCCGAAAATATGCCCTACCCTAATTTTTTGTAAAACCGTCCAAAATCAGCTCTACCCATAAAATAAGGCCTACCCCGAAAATAAGCACTAGTGAATTCCCAAGGTCTGGGGGCATGATGGGGATAAAAGCAGTATTGGGTGGCATGATGGGGATAAAAGCAGAACTGTTTATATAAATCTCTGTGAATGTTAATTAAAATAAGACCTAACCCGAATATAAGCCCTATGGTTTTATGGGGTTTTTTGGACCAATAATAAGAACAACCCGACAATTATCGGGGAAACACGGTATTTATACTGCAGACATCAGGAACTCTGCCACCTTGCCAACCAGTTTAGTTTTATAATAATACCACTAACATGTTGTAATCCTCCTGTAAATTTTGCTAAATATTGGGATAGCCAGTTCTTGTAAGGTGAGACTTTACAAGAACCGGCAGACTGTAAATAGCACAGTATTCTGAATTATACACTGTTCATATTTTACATGGCGCAGAGATTATATGGCAGAGACCTGCTATGAAAACTCTGCACCGGCGAGGGAAAGCCCCCCTCTCCCTCACTTGTACTGTAATTAGGATGCTGTACAATCCACTTACGATGACCATATCTTTGCGCATTTTTATCTCTGTGTAGTTCTTGTGTTCCGTGACAGGAGATAAAGCACATAATTTTTACATGTGGAGTCTAGATAAGCAGAATTTATAAGCATGTATGCAAATCTGGGCCTTTTACAAAAGTCTGAGTAATAATAATAAATGATAAAATATGAAATTAAATATTATCTCTAAAATATGTTTTTACAAGTTTCAATAAAATCAGTGCATAGTAAAATAGAACGTTTTCAATAGTTACTGTTCAAATAAAATCTTTGAAGCACTCGTGGCATGGCATCTTCTGAGATAAATGATGCAGGATACACATGACAGTTTGCATTGGTTAATGTGAATGGTGTAATGTGGATTGCTCTGAACAGCTTTGGCATTTTCACCTTGGGAGATGAAGTGAGACAATTGTACTCCACAGACATCATCAATAAATGATAGGACTTTTCTAGCTATGTTATGTTTTTATCGCACACTGAAAAAAGTAGAAATTTAACTATAAATAAAAATTGTCAGTAGATAGACGCTTATTTGCTCTTTTTCAAGTTCTATAAAATATTGGCAAGTTGTGGAATATAACCCAAAATACTTTCATTTGACTNCAACGTTTGACTTTTTTTTCAGGCAGATGCAATGATGTACCCGGCTTTTTATCAGTTTAACTAAGATTCTGTAATTTTTTTTACATGGCATCTGCTTTGCAACAGCTTTTGCCTTTTTTCTGTTAGTTATTAACCCACCTGAATTTACCATCTCTGAGTAGCATGCTGAGCTGTATAATACAGCTCACACTGTCCAGTATATAATATAGCTGCCATTGTCCAGTATTTAATACAGTTCCCATTGTCCAGTATATAATACAGATTCCATTGTACAGTATATAATAAAGTGCCCATTCTCCAGTATATAATAGTGTTCCCACTCAGTACCCTTATACAAATGTAGCCACACTCAATAAATAACCATTAACAATAGATATAGGTAAATCAGCATGTAATGTAGGATGTTGTAACTAAACTATGTATTAAAGTATTATGCATTATAATACAGTATACATATACAGTCAGTAACAATATACCTAAGAATGTGTAAAAAGTAATACAAATATCCTTTATATTTTTTATATATTAAAAACAAAAGTGCCCTAATGGCCACATAGCATATATTTATATACACATATTATAATAACCATGGGATTAAAAAACTTGATTGATCACTAGAAGCATAACATTATAATACACTTTTATTTTTAGACAGTTGATGGTATAAACAGAACTGTTTATACCATCAACACCCCAAGAGAAGAGAAACATCCCAAAATATTATTTTACAAATTTTACAGAAAGAACCATTGGAAATGTTTTACCCAATCCTGATAACAAGTGTGATTTATGAACTGTGGACCATGTAGACAATAAGAAAACTATTTAAAGATAATTACAAAAATACCTAAAATTACTAGTCCTGAAGAGAACTCTGGTACCATAGTCCGAAATTTGCACCCCCCCCCCCCCAGATTTTTCACATTGCTATCCTTGTCACTCACAATACACTCAAAATAATTATTTAAAAAAAGAAGTAAAATACGCTGGCATTAAATCCATTTTCTGCTGTTAGACATGAGGATTCATATGGTAACTCATGCCCTTTTGGTAAAGTGGAACACTCCAGAGCTGGAAATATAAGATTCAGATCAAAAAGTGTCTACTTAAAGACAGTACATATGCCAGCCCAAGGGTATTTGCAATATTTATATGTTGCTACATTTTTAATCTTTAAGAGATTCTGAGTACTCTCTGGTTTCATAAACATTGTGCTTTGCATCTGACAAAAATGTCTATAAAGCCGAGCAAATAAATGAAAAAAATATTCAGTAGATTTAGATTTTTTCTAAGGCATGTGTATAAGTGGTGATGCAACAATATGCATAGCTACAGTTAAGATAATTCTTTTCATTTACATGTATTATTACTGATTTCCTATTATTGTTGTGATTACTGTTATTTTATTTCACCCATAAGAAAGTTGACATCAAGTATTTTTTAAGAGACCACAGACTATTATTAACAAGACTAACTTAATATATTAAACAGTATTGTGGCTCAATGCCAGACTTTCATGACTTTCAGACTATCACTTTATTAATTCCTAGTATAAATTAACAAAGCTTATTAGTAACGCATTAACTTTGTGTCACCTGGAAGACTGAGGATCTGTACAAGACCGAGGATGGTGCAAAATGACCTAACACTCCCAAGTAAATTGTTAATTTTGAATTAAACCTACAATGTTGGTACATTTTCCACTAGGAGGCAAATATCATTACCATTGAGGTACCATTATAAGAGAGCAAGTAATGTTATCCCCCAGTTCCCCAGCCAGTTGGCACTGGGTTTGAGTATATGCAACGTTATATACAAAAAGATCTATGCAAAGCTATTGTTATGCTTTTGTATATTTATTTTTTTGAAGATAAACATATTTTTTGACTTGGAAGGGAAAAGAATATTTTTTAAAAACTAAGAAGTGGTGGACAACCATACTTTGAAGTAATATATTTACTGTCTGAAGAATCATCTTAAGGCAGTTCAGTCTAGGATTTGATGTTGATACATCAAACACAGCCAAAGAGTGAATTATGAAATAAATGCTCAGTCTATTGGATAAGACCCTGCTATCTTGTGTCATATTGTAAAACAGAAAATCATCCTATAGAGTAATAAAAAAATAAATCTATGATAGCTGCAAAAAACATAAATTTGATTAAAAAAAAAAAAAGTACAGGCATGGGTCTAAGCAAAGTTGCCTAATAAAGCAAATAAAGATATGTGTTTCATGAGCCAATAGCATGATTTATAAAGCATAATAAGCTCAATTTTGCTAATGAGGCAGTAAGCATAGTATACCTGAATAAGGTCACAAGCTGGCAGGAATCAAAGTCATTCATTTCGAGTAAGCACAGTAGACTTCCAAAGGGACTATGATATTGCTGTAGGAACTTACCAGCTATTAAGTGTCAGCACAACGAGACAGTCAGATGGGAGACTCTCTATCATTCTGTACTCGCCTGTTAATTTAGTTTATTAGTAGGATTATAATTACAGTAGGGGAGTTAATAGGCGATGCCATCTCCCTTTGCAAACCTAGTGTGCAAAATCAATTTTTCGTACAGTGAGCTCTGTGAGAATCTCCCATGGCTTTTTTAATGAATGCATAATGAGTGTTTTCCTGTGGGGTGCTAGGATGGTTATTATTGAGTAGGCCTCTTCTTCCTTGCCACAATCAAGAATCATTATGATGTTACAGAGCAGCAAGTCTGAAATGCAATTAAATAGTTGCAATTGGGTTATTTCTTGCTGTGTGTTCTTTTTCCCTTATAGAACAATTATTATATTGCCAATAATAGGATTATTGAATCTTACTCAGACATTAAAACTTGTTGACCAGACCAACATTATTTTATTATATATTTTTTTTTATTTTCCGCCAAATGACAATTTGAACACAAAGGAAATGAAATGTCTTCCTTATATGGGACTAGTAATTTAAAGTCTAGAATAATCTTTACAGTATGAAGTATTATGCTAATCAAATAACTTTAAAAACATTTTATAGTATGAATATATATATGCTCTATAAATAGCAGACATTATACACAGATTAAAGTTTTCATACAGTTCAATACTCAAGGTGGTGATGGAAGAAGGCAATGCAGGTAAAATGGGCCAAACTTAAAATATCCATGACCCCCAATCCCTCTGGCATACATACCACCTGCATAAACCAGCTCCTAAAGGTCAAGCAACATATACAACCCTAAACCACCAAAATCAAAACAGTGGGGCACCAACGTAGTCTAACCCCAATAACTGGAGGCCAATATGTTGAAAGAATGACCAAACACCCATACTGTCTTCAGTGAAGGAGCCAAAAATGTAATTAAGGAAATAAGAACCCCAAAAGCACATCAGAGCACATGAACGCACAATATACTGTAATAGACTGAAAACCTTCTTAATACTAATTATGGAGAATACCATAATGCTCTGCAAAAAAGTGCAGTGCAATTAACTGGTAATAAAAAAAAAAAACATTTTTAATTCACATATAATGTTTTAATTCGCATATACAACATAAAATATCAAATATAAAATGCATGTGATTTCCTCAATAAATTATCTAATATCAAATACTCTAAGTCTAAAGTCCCATATCTGTAATTACAACCACATGATAGCCATCCATGAGTTCATCCGATAATCTTTAAAAATGTTGAATTTAAGATTTATCAAAGTAATGTATGATTATAAGAATCCAAATATCAGGTTCAAAGACGGACTATAGATGTATTGTTTAAAGTCAAAAAGTCATATCAATCAAAACTTATATTCAGCATAATCAAGATTTTTACAGTTGGTTTATACTTTCCAGCCTTGATTCAATATCGATCCCACTGCCTATCGTTCTTTTATCGTTGTGTGTTTTATGCTGCAGGACTCAGATTTGTAGTGTTCTTAGCTTATTGTATATGAAAATCAGAGACTGGTTGTGTAATGAAGTTGTTCTCAGCTCACTGTGAGCAATGGATGCAGGTCAATGATCAGCTCTGTGACCAAGTGGTAGTGGAACCCCTCCAGGTCACAGTTTAGGTTGATTTGCAGTCCAGTGCGCTATAACCATTCGCAACCTACACCACCAAGCAATTGGTCTTCTACAAACTGGAACCAAACAGAGAAAGCCCTCTAGTATTGCCACAGGGTCCTGGGAACTAGAGACAACCTGGTTAGATCAATTAACCCTTACCAATAACCTGCCATAGATAAGAAGGACAAGGCATACCATTCACATCGTAATGTATGTGGAGTTTTTATATCATGACATTTCATGACTTGCTGTTGGACTTTTGGTTATTTAATAATTAAGCTGGTACCTGGACTGCTTAAAGTAGTTAAAACAACTACCCACCTGGTCCATGTTGCCAGTCATTATTCTTTCAACATATTTTCTACCTGCTTGTCTGAATGCTACTCCTGACACTTTGTCCAGTTTATTGTCTTTTTTTTATTATCCTGCCACCTCTACAACGTTATTATTTTGAGTGAAATTAAGAATGGGACTTTATTAGCGCTTAGGGCTGTGGGAATGAAATGGAGATATTATTGAATACAACGAGGAGGAGCTCAATGAAGATGGAGGGAGTGGAGATCCATGTTTTCCATATGAAAAGGAATGGAAAATAAATATATGGGGTTAAAATAGAAGTTTTAATATAAATACTCTGCAATAAATAAATTAATAACATAAAATAGGCCGTAAAAACATAATCACAGACCCAGCAGATGGAAAAATAGCAAATATAAGACACCCCTATGCTGGTATATGCCCGGACTCAGCGATGTTTTAAAGGGGAATCATATAACCGGGCACGGGTACGGATGCAAGGCTGTAGGCAATCAGACTGATGCATTTTGGGCTGACTCCGCACTCCCTCAGTCATGAAAGCAAGAGATAGCACACGTCATGGCAGCCAATGATTAAAGTAAAATCTGTCCACTAAATGAAAACCCATGAACAAAAAGGAGTCAGGAAGAAGGGGAAATAAGGCAAAAAGCAGACTCATGGTACACCTACACCAACCGCACACAAGGTCCAAATTCCTGGAGCAAACATAGTGCAGATATAGTATCTTTTACCAACATACCCTCAAGGTATGAAATGCTCGCAATGTGTTGCGATTTTTGCTTTCTTGAGAACAACACAAATGAAGACAAATTTTTTGAATGAGGAAATCCTGCGCCTACTGGAGGTTATGTGGCAAATGTAGCAGTGGAATGGTGAAAACTCAAACTCTACCTGAGGTAAGCAGATAAAACTCTTATATCAGAAGCTCTTCTGTTGGGACCCCACACTTGCAATCCTTGGCCAAGTATAGCCCTCGTACAGCAACTCACAACTGACATACTTCATGCCAAAGAAAGGTCCTCCGAGCAGCAAAAGCGGTATCATACTCTCTGCTCTGATGAATATCATGGACTAGGCTTATATAGGTCAGGATGCCCCTTTACTGTGAAAAATAAAACCTAGTAACCTTATTGGTCTGCATGAATCAGAAAACAATATTTGTGCAAACATAGTTTATGCAAAATAACATAACTAAAAATATATTTTTAATATGTCTATGACTGTGTGTAATAAGATGTCTTTCAAGGTCACTGTGCAGATTTCCCACACAAGCTGATCATTTTTCAGTATTACAGTCTTTCCTTCTGTCATTATAGTATTGAACCTGTCAATGTGTTGAGTGCTACACTTACCACTGATGGCAACTGCTCCCTAATTTGTTTATTGATTTCTAAATAAAGCCTACTCCTACCTTCTCTCCCAGAGGGAACAACACAAACATCCATAAATGTGTAAAAGAAAACATTTTAAGGGCTCTGTACATTCATCTTGTATTGAGCGTATTGTTTTGTGTGAATGCCTTCAGAATATAACAATGTATTTGTTGACCAGGAATACCATGACCCTCTTGAAATGGAAAGTAATATTATACTCTCTTAGATGACATTAAGTCCTATTGTGTGGTACACATGGTTATTGACTTTTCAGATACAACCTAGTAATATAAAGACCAGTATAAAGCCATTTTATTGTTAATGTTCTTTTATTCAAATAATAAAAGAGGCAAAGCAAATGCAGGCATTTTGTATCTTAAAAGGCATTATAGAGTGCAGGGGTAAAAGAGGAAAAATGAATGTTAGTGTTGCATGCAGGGAGAATGCTTTATATTTGCATTTTGTTACACTGTTATTAGACTTGGGCTAAACATCATCTCTCAACTCAGTACTGTTTACAAATAATGAAATTTAACTCCCCTGCAATTTAACATGGTTTTGCCCACTCGTGAGTAAGTCATGAGTAAGTCAATAGTACGTAGTAAATCTGGATCTGGTCCATAGGCCTAAATTAACAGTAAGGAGAACGGTATACGGTAAAGAGTAAGTTCTGTATCTGAGCTTCCAGTAAGATATAGGTCTTCATTTACCAAGCCACAATATCTTCAATTTCATATGATAAAGTGCATTTCCATATGAAGAAAGGCTTTATCATATGAAATCGAAGTGTGCAGTTTTTACAAACCCTCAGAGCGGTGACTAACACACAGAAAGTAAAGAAAATATATTAATAAGAAACTTACCTGATAGATGGTCTGCGGGAACATCAATTTTCCTTGTCATCTGGCGCAATAGCAGTATATCAATGCTGGCATCAGTGTAGCCAGGTTTGCAGCAAGGAGATGCAAGCCTGGCTACTATAATTACCGACCACAGAGAGTACAATAGTAAAAGGAGCCCATAGTAACCAGAGGTAGGAGCCATTTAACTTTACCCGTTGGATAATAGAGTTTTTTGTTACAGATAACAATAGTTTTACATGCTGTATATGTGCCTCGTATAACTCAGGGTTGCACAATAGAACAGCATGGATATTCAGTGTTTCNTCTGCTTTAATAGATAGCAGTACCTGGAGAACTTAGCAAATATGTGGGATCATCAACCTTTATGGTAAAATAAAACTTATGAGGTAAAACACAGAATATTTGTAGATACAAATCATCGAAACATGACATTCTTTATTCTCCAGACAAAAATGTAACACAAAACAAAGAGCAAATGTTATAACCAGATTTAACTGAATGAAATTAACCTTGATTCATCCTCAAACATGTCAGCAACATACTGCTTGAGTCTATCAGGGGCAATTTAAAAAACAAAAGAAATTGTAATTTTGATTCTTGCTTTTCCGTATATTTTTAGCCATTTGCTGCAACATATACATATGTGATTATTATTTGCCCTGCGGGGGACAGACAGCTAATTAGTCATTTAGTGCAGATATATAGTGATGGAACTGTAGAACAATTAACTAAGTGAGCAAAGATGGACTTCTCTAGAAGGAATAGTAAAAAATCTATGTCAAGGTCATCACTTGTAATCAATTAACCAAGATATGTGGTTAAAAAAGATGTGTTTTTTAGCACATTGATTTCATTGTCGTTACACATTAAAGAAATGGATTAAGACCCATGTGAGGGGGATGCCACAAAACTATGTAGAAAAATATTGATACAAGAGTATGGGTATATATTTTCTTATTTGTAAAGTGGTCAAACTTAACCTGTTGCACACTATTATGTCTGTGATATGTAGGGCTGTGGTTTTGTCTCCGCATACAAGTCAGTAATTATCATGCTTTATGTCCTACACCGAGCAGAAGGGTGATCTCTGTGGCAGAACGTATATCCGACAATATGAGGTGCGTATCCCCGCCTGGAAATATGATCTATATGCTAAGTGATCCTGTCCCCACACCTGATGCTAAATTATTTTTTTTAATTGTTTTTTAAATTGTAATATTTTTAAATTGTACAGTACAGGGTTTGGGGGGATTTGAAGATCTGCACAAGTCACTTAAGGCTGCTAACCCTGCACGAGAGAGTGGAGTGACAGGGAAGTTTACAGGGAAGAAAACCATGAATCACATAGAGAGCAAGAAAGTGCATGTGAGCCTAAATACTATAACCAACAGACTGGAGTAGGGCTACTTGTTCTTAAATAGAGGCGGCTGGTGCCAGATTAGTCAGCTGTCTTCACACCACTGAACCCTATTGACTGGTGTCTGGCTGTTGCTTACCAAAAAGGGTATCAATAGGAACTGCAGTATGAGCATGAGGATCTTTGTATACCCTTCTCATGGTGGCATGTCGATGATAAGTCCTGTCTGAGATCTACAGGCATTGCAATGTTTTTTATGCATTACCTACTACTATGATCATATCCGGCCAATCCCACACCTGTCTATTCATTTATAAATATAAAGCCTCTATAGAGAAGGCTTAATATGTATCCTGCTTCCTGTTGCAGTAAAGGTAAGTAACATCACAACATCACAACCTTAATTTATTTAGGTTACAATAATATTAACCATATTTTCTATATAAATTCTGTTAATTGTTACACATTAATATTATATAAATCCTGTTTATTGCTACACATTGTAAAAGTAGAAATATTGTTACTATAAAAAAAGATTTCTAGAGAAACAAAAGAGAGCGACTGCTAAAATCTGTTGTTCCAGTGAATACGGCAGAACAATACATTCTAGTTTTGCATCTTGCAACTATACTAGGATTCATAGCCAAATCTCTGTCTCGCTGTCAAGTGGCTACTGCTGATTTCATAATGAAAACTTCCTTTCCTTTCATTTTCTGCTGTGAAGTCAGTATTGAACTAGAGACGCAAACTTGAAATTGGAAGAGAATAAAATAGCTCAAAGTCAAGTCAGATAATTGAAGATCCTGTAGATTTTTAGAGGCTTTCATCTCTAGCACCACTCTATATATTTGAGCAATACAAACTTCCGACACGCGTGTTCTGAAGCAGGTATTTAATATTGATTGGACCAGATCCAGATGTCCTTGCATGATCCATACAAAGGTCTGTAAATCCGCACAGAAGAGAAGAGTGAACTACGCTGTGATTCCCCTCTAACATGAATGTCTGTAAATCCACACACAGTAGTGGAATGAACTTTCCTGTGATTTCCCTTGGTAGTGCGAGGTTTTGGACCACTGTTCTGCATGTACATCCTTTCATATGAAAGTAGATCTGTGCAGAACTACTTAATACCACCCCAATCTGTTAACCAAGCATAAGCCCATCCCCCTTGCAGAGATTAGGCATTAGGTTTGCCTCTGCCTTCCCCCTACGCATGGATCTCCTTGCATACAGAACTAAGGCCTCTATTTATAAAGATCATTTTGAAGAGATAAAGCTCATTTTCACTAAAAAATAAGCATTATCGATTCAAAATGAAGTTTAGCATATTTATAAACCTGGCATCGCAATGGAAAGTTGGTGTTTCCATCGTGATGCATGGAAACATCGTTACACATTTCTGCCCCACTCTCCTGAATGCGGGGCATCGCTTCATTGTATTCATAAAGGCTGGAAGCGGAGTTTATCACACTCGTTATCTGCTTCTATTACACACACACAAATTCCCTCCCTCCCTCCTTGTATATAAATATATATTTTATTATTTTTTTTTTTTTATCTATATATTTTATTATAAAAAATGTTTTTATATATTAAATATAGCTAATACAATGCGGGTGCTTGAAAGGAAAAAGGGTATTTTTTAGAGCCCAAACCCTACATTTTTTAGAGCCCAACTTTGGGACACATACCATGTATTCCCAGACCAAGTGCAAGACGCCTTGAGAATTTGGGGTCTCAAAGAAGCTGTTTGAGGAAACGTTATGGGGAGTTTTCTCAAGGTGTCTTGCACTTGGTCTGGAAATACATGATATGTGTCCCAAAGTNGGGCNCNNAAAAATNTAGAGTTAGGACCTCCACTAGCAGAAAGGCCTTGTAAGTGGCCGGAGGCTAAGCATGTATGTGCACATGTATGTGACGGACGTTTCTGCCATTTTATTTTAAATATAAAGTAGCATAGGTTGTCGCTGGCTAGTAGCATGTGTGCTGGGGATTATTGTTTGTTTTTATATATACATATATATATTTATTTTAGTGTGGCTCAGTGTGAATGTGCAAGCGACAAAGCAGTGGGGAAGAACAAGCGAAGATCCTGCAACACAATGGGGACTTCGGATCTCCTCGCCGGACTTCAACAGCAAGGTAAGTTTTTATAAGTTTCATGAACCATGCTATCAGGCTCTATGTGAGTCAATGCGAGCCTAAAACAGTTTATGAAGAAACGAAAATGTATATAAATAGAGGCCTAAGTTCTGGAATATATAATACTGCTTTTGTTTGCGGAAGTCGTGTGTAAAGCAGAGGTCTGGATCTGCTCCAGTGAATTCATACTACTTTTACATTTTACTACTCTAACATTTTACACAACTTGAAAGAGTTTGAATATAAAAAATATTAAGAAAAAGAATGTAAAAAATGACTAAAAAAAATCTTTTAAACGTCAGTAAGTGGAGCATGATGGCCTGTAAGACTCCACACACCTTCATGGTGACTCTCCTTAAGGAGAATGCTTACCCCCGTTCACTGACCCAGTAGGTCTCTCACTAGCCAGCCAGATCCCTACTCTGCACTGATGAGGGGCAATTACCCTGAAACAGCTGTCTGTAGATGGGCTACTCCTCCTTACCCCCATTCACAAACGTCAGTAAGGTTATAAAAACCTACGGTTTTCTATGAGGAAATCAGATTACTGCCATATTTAAAATAATACTTTAGCTGGCCACACTTTAGAAAGATCAGCAGACAATGATCAGGAAGGTTTTCCTTAGGAAAAGATCCCAACATGGACTGAACACATTGCTTTTGCTGGTAGTGATAATCAATATTGCAAATATTGGCTGCAAATATCTCCAGTATATTTTGGCACTTATCACCTTCATATGTCTCTTATCAATCTATAATTATTGCCAAGTACAGCAATAATACAGTAATAGAAGCTTTGCATCTCATGTAGACTTCGGAACTTCTATTACTGTTTCATAGAGACCTACAAACAGGGAAACATTGGACAGGGACTGGGGGTACAGGATGTTATAATAGGACAAACACAGATTGACTGGACGATAATCAATCAGAAATTCTGAACGATCAGATTATAGTCCCAGAGCTTTTTTTGGGATGATAATCTGAGGTTTCAGAAATCTATCACTGCCACACACTCTGCCACACACTCTGATCCTCAAAATAGCAAGAGTAGCATTGTTTTTTACATATTTTTAAATGAGCAAACATCTAATTCAGAGATCCATGTGAAAAGGAATGTATCAAAGTAAATTTAAGCTAAAAATAATATTGATATGTATTATTAAACAGCAATTATTATGGATTTACCAGGTCCTGGATTATAATGTGATGGGGCCATTTTTAGCTTGGCCTGAACATATTTTGAGATATGTGGGGTTTGATGTAAATTTAATAAGGCTACCTTACATGTTCCTGCAGAGTTACATATTTGTTATTGATGACAGAATTTGATGTCATCACATTTCAGCACCGCTAGGGTATAAGTCTTATGAGTTGCCCTCTGCTGCACGTTCTGGACATGCAACATTATGATAAAGGGATGGAGACCCTTTCTATATTAACCACTCTCCTGGTAGAAGGAAACATTTGATAATTAAATAAATAAAAATGAAAAAGTTATATAGCAAATATTCATTTATAAGGGAATATTAAATTACAACCACCTGGAGCATAGACAGAAAATATTTTTACTCATATGTATAATGGATCTCTGGTTTCATATTTATATATTCATGATATATGTTTATATCATTTTAACTACCATTCTCTTTTTTGACAAATCTGGATAACATTCAAAATATTATCCTCAGTTAATATACATCTACCGAACACCATCCTGTTTTTATTCCTTTTTAATGTCAACAGAGATAATATTCTGATCCTCCATCACAATAAATACTCTTCACAGCTAAAATAAATAAAATAAGGTGTTTTTTTGCTGCTTCATATAAGGGGTTACCACTCATTATAGTGTCAATGCATTAAAGTTAGGGGCCTACGTAGCAGATCAAAGCATAATATTTAAGGTAGTCTTCTGGATATTTAACAAGTGTCCAGAAGGTTTGTATGTGTTAGGGGAGGGAGAGGGCTGTGAAGTCCCCACTCTTACAGTTAGAGCCAGACCTTCAAGTGAACGTAACTCGCACGCAGGTCTGGATACGGTCCATAAAAACTAAAATAATAATTGCTGGGTATTAACAGAGTTCTGTGTTAGCTCAGTGATACATAGAAACATCAGCTATTTATTAGTTGGTAGAGTTCATTAGTAAAGACATTTTTTGTTTTGTTTCTGCAACAGATGTGATCCCTTATATAACAATTTAGCAGAGGGGACCTCATGCTGTAAATTTTTAACTGGGTATATTAAACGGAGAATATAAAATTTTTATGCCACAATTGCAGCTGGCATCACTCTGCCCTAATAGATGTCTACTGCTTTTCTATCATGATGGCTATCAATACAGTAAATATACATTTTTTTTGCTGTTAAATTGCAGACTGAGCTCAATGTTCATTAATGGAGCAATCATTGGATGTCTGCCACTGTAATGCACTTGTCTCTGAACTTAGCAATTAACAATAGGAAATGATTGAGAGGAACATTGAATAATCACAGTGTATGTTTCTATAAATGACTACTGAATTGCCATACGTCAAAAAGATATAAGTAAGGTGGTAGAGACAAGTGGCGCTAACTCTAATGTTTGTGTGGTGCTAGTGATATAGCTCTTTTGTGGATTGTATGGGGTAGGTTTGGATATGATGTTTTTATTGACAGTCAATGAGTATAATGTCCGGTGGAGTGTCTCTGTTGTTTGTTAATTTTGATGTCTCCAAAGTCTTCTGTGGTGGGCTCCTGGCTTCCCTGTCAATTTAACAACGTATCATGAAAAGACAAGAGGCAGAAAAAGGTGCTTCCTGGTGTAATAACGTCAGAGTAGTGTTGGGTGTGTGTGACATATGCACTCATGTTTGAGATGCTTGATTTGATAGAAGAACGTATTGTAGTGTTGATTTTCCTCGTGCTGACGTTCTCCTCTCTAGGTGCCCCTTCGATCCTCGTCTCAGCGGGTCGCTCTTCCTGTTGTTCTGTGGCGCTCGTTGGACATGTGCAGGAGGGAGGAAGGAGGGGGATCCAATAGTGAGGACCGTTTGGT
>JABWIB010000557.1:54841-67274 GCA_016617825.1 Platyplectrum ornatum | reverse complement strand
ATGACGATTTTACTGAAAATCGTCAGTGTATACGTCAGAGAATTCATATCGTCAATAGAAATCGTCACTTAATAAATACTATACATCACCAGTCATTGACGATTTCTGATCACTGACGAACGCCGACGATATGAAATCTCTGTAGAATTTGTCAGTTAGTGAATTCCCCCCTAGGATCCTTATGGTATTAAGTTGAAGCACTATACGTATAGCAGGGAGAGATTTTAATAATACTAATAAAATGTAGTTTTATATTATCTTTATTCTAGGCTAAATTGATTCCACTGGGAGTGCCCCAAGACAAAAGTGCCACTTTTTCTCTGTTTTGGTCCTTATAACTTATGCTTGGCACTTTGGGATGCACCATTAAATGGGCTCACTACATTGATAGATGTTTATGTCACAGAAAAGTAGTAATTTCATCTGTCTATCTACTTAAATATGTTACATTTTCATTTTATACAAAAAATACACAATAATTTGAAATATTTCATTTTTGAGATTGAGAAATTATACTCTTATTGTGTATTAAATACACTTCCTTGCAATTTAGGTTTGACCCTCTTGTAAGCGGGTGATCTCAGCTGAGGAAATTAATTTACATCAATTTATATTCTGTATATGGTAGAATGTACTGAAATATTCTGCTTGCAAAGTCTAACAGGGACATATAAAAGGAAATAGCAACAAACGTATCATAGCCTTCATTGTTCTTTTTATTACATTCCTTTGATAAATGGGGATCTTTGTTGAATTCCAGTTTTGTTGCTGAAGCACTTTGATAAATGTTCCTCTATGAAACTGTTTGAAAGGTGTTTGATTTACTTTCAACAAATACTAAAAGTAATCTAATGTAGTCAGCTTAACATTCATAAAAGTTTTATTTAACCTTGATACAGTAGGTTTTTTTTCCCACTGAAGCTATATGGCAATGTTAAGACCTACACTGTAGGTTGAGTTAAATAAAAGGATGATAGATTTAGATAATACAAGATCAGATTGAATGTCGACAACATGAGTACAATGTTTATTCTGCCTTTTTAGATATCTTGAACATTTTATGTTTTGCATGTATGCCTAACAATGCTGTTTTGTTTTGTCTGTACATTGGTAACAATGGACCAGATCCAGGTCTGTGTCTCTTTACTTAAGAGAGGTAAGTTCACTCCCTTCTTCCTCCCCAAACTTGTATGGTCTTTTGGACATTTATCGTACTAGTAACTTATGCCATGTGCATGAGAAGATATTAATATTCATTTTCCTGACTAAATCACATCCAACTCGTATATCTAGATCTGGTCCATTGTCTAGTATAACTTTTGGCAAAACAAGTTTTATTTTATAGATGTTTCCAAATCACAGAAGTGTTTACAGAAATGCAGCGCAACAGATCAGAAAACACAATTTATCTCACAGGATCGACTTTAAAAAGAAAAGGACAAATCAAAACAAAAAGATAAATAAAAAATCAATTTGTGACAGGTTCAGAAAAATTAGTCTAAGTATATAAAACAGGGCTCGAAGTGGGGGGGTATACGGGGGTATGACATACCGGCACTTCTCCCACTGATGTAATGGAAACATTTCAAATCTCCATTGACTTTGATTTTTTTCTATGTTTCCATACCACCACTTCTGAATGTCCATACTCCCACTTCTAAATTTCCACTTCGACCACTGATATGAAATATATGATAATTAAAAATCAAGGTTGTGCTGAGCTATTCCAGGGATTGTGGGAGAGTCTACAATCTCTTGGGACCTTTGTAGAAGAAGTGATTAAATGAAAATCACTCCCTGAAGCCCTGAAATCCAGTCCTGCCCATGCTATGTTAATGTCTAATTTACCATAGGGAGTGGGGCAGAGGGTGTGATTTATGCAAGACCACTGAATGCCACAATCCTTACTGAGACGTAACTTGGATGGATTTTCCGTCTGTGCAAGGTAATACTTTCAGGCATCTGAATAAAGTAGTGTTATCATTCTTTCTAAAAAGGGGCAAGCTGTGTTTACAAATGGGAAGGGATCAATATTCCAATTAACAGTACAGATTTATTCTGTTCAGTAATATAATAAGCAAGTATACTTAATATTGAAATATATTGTATATTTATTAGTAGAACATGGACACTGGGCATGGATTCATACTGATAAATTACACTTTTGTTTGGTGTTTCATACTGTATGTCCTGTTGTGATTATGATCTATAGAGCACAATTGACAGGCAAGGAGAAACCTCACCTATAGCAAATCTCACCTATAGAATTTTATACTGCTATCTGGACTAGAATATGAATCTGATGTATTTATCAGTAAGAAATACATCCTATTAATCCTAAATAATAATACTGATACAGGATCAAATGAATCATCAATGAAAAAGATACTGAGGAGGAAATGCATCAAGCTGTGTAAGTTTGGAGCATTTATAAACAGAAAAGTTTATGGTTAAACCTATGCGGTTCTCAGCTGCTTCTCTGATCCTTCAGCACTTCCTTCTTTGACGGGGAGGACATTATGTATGCGTGCCAGTGGAGGACCGGGCAGCAGCTAGCACCTCTCCGGTGCCGAGCCACGGCTGCTAAACCGTTAGTATAGGCAATATTTATTCCATGGCAACAATTTTTTGTAAAAATCCACTATATTTCTGCATTTAGGTTAAAAATCATCTTGTGGATGGCCAGCTTGGGTGATGCTATGCTCTAGCACAGAGGTAGGCAAAGTGCAGTTCTCCAGCATGCTCTAACTGCATAGACATAGTTGAAAAGCACGCTGTGACAAAAGGCCACACTTTGCCAACCCCTGCTTTGGCACACAGACACAGGGATACAGACATATACACAACAGAAAAAATGGCAAAATGTATTACTGACAGGAAAAGAAACAGCAACAGGAAACCGAACATAGAGAGTTATGGCAATAAAGATGACCCGCATCTTGCTCTGAGGGAAGTGGGAAACTTAAAGCCAGAGCATAGAGCTGGTTATTAGAGTGCATGTGCCGGTAAATAGTTCAAGATGAGTCCAGCATTGGTCCTGGGGGCAGGTTATGGGTTATTTTATTTTAACCTTGCATTTAAAAATAACAAAGTCCATGACTGGCCCTAGAAGCAAAACAGAATAAAGAACATTCAGATTCTCACTGGTATTTAGTTCTGGACCTGATCATCCAGCGAGAATTCTTTTAGCATTGTCTAGGACTATGCACTTCCTAAGGCCCATGTCCAGTGCGAACCAACAAATATATGAATAATAACTCTCAAACATAAAGAAGACTTTTCTAAGTATCATTTGTAACTGGGAACTGAACTCCTCTGTTAATCATGTTTTTTTTACCCTAGAATGCCTGGCAAACACTTTTTTATTATATTAGTAATTTAGTAACAGAATATTATTAATTATGAATTATTTGAGAGAAAGATTATTAATAAATTAAAGTTAAAAATAAATTCAGAGTATAGTTCTTTTACACCAAATATACAATTCTTTAAGATGTTTCCCCATTATATTATATTGGAAGATATTTCATTATTAAATGTAAAATATAACTTTGTGAAGAATAGTAACAGAAGCAAAGTCATTTATTCAAAGACGATTTCACGATCAGTGTGGCCATGTGCTTCTGTGTCTCCATACTCATCTCTTGTGCTGCACCACGGATCGCTGTGTTCTCCCTCCGGCGGCTGTGGCATCACTTCTGCGCAATCTCTCATTGTTTGGTGTCCTGCAAGCTAGGTTACAGCCAGGGTGTCTCTCCTATCAGCTGTAGGAATGACTGTACAATAGCTGGATAGCAGTACCTTTATATTCTGTTCAAGGCAACTCCTCGTTGCTGAATATAGCGCCTAATCAGTGCGTTCCCAGCTCTCTCTCTCTCTCTCTCTCTCTCTCTCTCTCTGCATTTTTGCTCTCCTGGTTTCTTTGCCTTATTCTTGGTTCCCTTCTGTATCCCTCTGATCCCATTCCAGGCTTCATTGTACCTCTCATCAGATCCAATTCTCCTTAGGTCTCCATTAATTTTTCACATCCCCTTCAGCTGCTCTTAAGCCCTTGCCCATACTCCAGTCTATTCCTTATCCTACACTCTCTCCCTCTCTCTCTCTCTCTTCAGTGTTATATGTAAGTTTGTCCCATTCGTATGTGCCCACTGTCTTTCATTCAGGACTCTGTTTTTCATCTGTCAGTCTTGTAGGTCTTTGCCCATTGTCAGTGTCAGGGCTCCTTGTTGTTTTAATTGTGGTTTAGTTGGGGACCACATCCCGCCACCACTTTGTTGCCACAAATCTATTCTTACCAGAGGCTCTGGTGAACACCAGGGGGTGGGGTAGTTTCCACACCCCAACTTCCCACTTATATCAGGTAGGGTGCTATATCACTGTATGTGTGGATTGAAGGCACTCTATAGTGGAACCTGGCCTGGGCATATTAATAGTCATATTAAGAGTATTAGGTTGTTTTTACTTAATACTCTACTGTAAAAAGTAATGTGTGACTGACAAAAACAAACGTTCCTCATATTCCAATCTGAGATCCTTGATGGATTTTTTTCTTCTCTTCTTTAAGCAGGTTTTAATTAAAATCAAGTTAATGGACAACAGGAATTAAAGTCGTGAAAGATTGAATATTCAACAGCTTTTTACAGCTGTACAGACAAGGACATTTATTGATTTTTAGCTCAACAGCGAAACAAAAAGCAGAATAAAATCCAGAACAGTACGATAACCTGCTGTAAGGAATGTATAGTATTTAATTTTCAATTATTAAGCTTATAAATAAAACTCTAAACAGACAATTTAACAATAAAAATCGTTAGTAGGAACTGACACCGAGTGGCGTATTCATAGTCTTTAGGGACCATGGAGACTCTAATTAGGAAACTCAGCCATGCAGTAGGTTATCTCATTCTACAAGGAATTTAAATGAGGCAAGCTGCACATCTTCACTTAGAAACACCTCGGGACTCCAAATCTGATTAGGCAATATACAAATCATTTAAGCTAAAGCGAAGGTTACCGGATAAGGTGATTGATTTAAAAAAAAATTCAACAATCAGTGATCAGCACTATACCTAAGACTTACATGATGGGTACATGCTAGACTGGCTATAGCGATACTCAATTTAAAATGCATAAAGAATACATTTTTGGTGGGGCTTTTTCATATGATACATAATGTTAATTAATAAAAATAAAATTAAGAAAAATTCTGACATATTAGAGCTGAAACTAATTAAGATTTTGTATTGTTCAAACTTTTTAAAACAATCGAAGATGATAGCCATTATCCAGTGTACAAGCATGCATTATCTGCCTACAGTTTCTAAAGCAAGAAAATGCTATAATGATCTGAACTTTCATAGTATTAGAGTTCTGGACACTTATGTGTCTGCTTTAAGCCCTACAGTGCAGGTATTAGGTAAATGCAAACCAGCCCTCTTTGCAAATATCAAACTTGGTTCTTTATGTTTGAAAAACCATTAGTAACATTATTATGAGATTTTACAAGCTAAGATATTTGTGCTGGATCCGGTCCTTAGCGCTTGGCAATTCCGAGGCATGTGTTGCTCCACGGAAAAACACTTCATGATTTCACAAATTGGCCATGTCTCCCGAGATCAACAAATTGTAAGTACACTTTACAAGTTTAATAGAAACTCTTTGAGGACGGCAGCCCATGAAAAATGACTACTATTCTTCAATTTATATTGAACTAATGGACTATAAGAACTGTATTTTTCTTACATTAATACACGGTATCAGAAACTAATATATAATAATTTTTCTGGTCAATATTCCCTTATCACATTTAGATATAAATAAATAAATGCATTTATATAATTTCTTAGTGATAAATCATATGATAGAAAATATAATACAACCCTTACTATAATTAGAAGAAAAATGCGAGGACCCTCTTAAAGGCAGATGCAAAACATTTGTTGGTGGAGTCAATACAAATTATGTAGGGTTAGTCCTGGCCACAATGATTTTCACAGCCACAGGCATTGCAGCAATGCTAATTAATCCTGAGTCCTGAGTGCTTGCGCAGCTGTATTTTTAAGTAGCGGAACCATGACTTTAGCCTTCACACTTTCTGTTCCAAGGACACAGTGGCATTTCAAAGCATCTCATGCAGCTGTGCACGTTATGTGCATGTGGACTAAATTAATGGGAACTGAAAGTAGCCCAAGGGATTCCTCTGTGTACTGAACCAGGCATTACAGCAATCATGTAATGCCTTTAGCCTAAAGGTACTATGCAGGTGGAATGCCCGGGAGACTCGCAGATTTCCGGCAATTCTTCTGGTATCCCAGCAGAGTTGGCAAATCTCCTGGGACTAATACTGAGACAATGATTTAATGTATACTACTGCATCTAGCACCAATGGGTGGTATGAATGGGCGGGACTTGATGACATCATACTCGCCCATTCATAGCAATTTTATGGATTTTCTGTTCAGGGGATGGGGCTTTAAGAATGATTTGCATAACTCATGCCCTCCACCCCAATCCACATATTGACAACTCGAAGTTTCTACTGGGAGTGAAAAGCACATAGACCCAGGTTTATTTTGGTGGAAAAGGGTCCCAAGAAATTAAACCCAGGTAAAGTGACTCATGTTTTTACATGGGACTAATGCAAGGTTTTTACCTGGGTCGCTGCAGTGGAAAAGGCGTTTCCCTTTAAAACATAGTAGGTAAAAATACTCTACTCCATTCAGTGGGAATGGTGTCAACCCTGGTTCACCTTGCAGTGGAAAAGGTGTCTTTTTTGACCTGGGAAAAATGCAGGGTACAAACCCAGGTCTGAATCTGGGTTCTTTGTGGAAGAGAGGAATAAGACAGTTTTAAAAGTATTTTTTGCTGTGTTACACATCTTGACAATTATTGAATGTGGGAATTGAGGCTAAAGGTACCGTACATACTGTATACGTACAACACTTTGTTGACTTTCTAAACTAGAAAGCATTGGGTCTGTACAACAGTTTAAAATCATCCTAAACAAACAAATATAACTACTTACTTTTTTTTATTAAATGGATGAATAATAATCTCAGAGGAAACTTGCATTATCTTGTTTTTCTGGTATATCTTACATTTGTGCACTGTGTCAATCTTTTTGCTGGATCTTTTAGGCTACTCTTAAACAGTAATTAATTGAGAAAGTCACAGCATGTAATTTACTCTGTGTTAGAGCTGTTCATGACTTGACACCTTCACAGTAGAAACTTGGACTTTAATTTATTGTGCTAAAATTTAAAACAGCTGGAAATGTGATTACAACTGTTTTATGTCCTGCACTGATTCATTTATACATGTGCTCTGCAAACAAACAGACATATATTATTTATTAGAAAAACAAACAAATGCAAGAAACGCCACAATACTAAAATATACTTGTATGCAGATAGTTAACAGCATTTTATGCTTTATAACTTCATAACAAGAACATTTTCTTGCATTCATTTCAAATTGTAGCCAAGCAATTTTATGTGTCTTTATGTTTAACGTTTGCATGGAGAATAATGTTATTATGCCTCTCTGTTTAACAATTGGTTAATAGACAGTACATTCATTATTTCATAAGCTCTGATGACACGCAGCAAGACATGGTTTATTGAGCAGTATGGTTAGGTATAGTAAATAATAATACAATGAGCTAATTGGTTCTTATGTGCTGTCATATTCTATGTTTCTATGACTGCTTTGGATGTGTCAGTATAATGGCACACTGATATATAGAGTTTTTAACAACAAAAGATCTGATTCTGAGTTTCTGATGCCCGTACTAAAGATTCAGAGCCTTATGCCCCTCATCCGTGTTCAAAGCTGAGAAGCGCAGAGGCTTTGGATGCTCTATGCACTTCTAAGCACAATTTACACCATGCCAGGACATGGTGTAATCTGCACAAGCAATTAGCAGGGGTAAGCCCTGCTAACTGCACATATGTAAATGAGAAAAGGGCCGTGGAACATGTGGGTGAGTCGCAGTCGCCAGGATAGGGAGTCGCGATTTGCATCTGCATCCGTGTGATCCGTGTGAGAATCACATGGGATTCTGAGAATAATGGCATGCTATCACATGGGGTCCTGAGAACAATGGGATACTATCACATGGGATTCTGAGAATAATGGCATGCTATCACATGGGTCCTGAGAACAATGGCATCCTATTAAATGAGATTCTGAGAATAATGACATGCTGTCACATGGGTTTCTTAATATAATATCATGCTGTCACATGGGGTTCTGAGAGCAATGGCAAACTGGCACATGGGTTTCTGAAACTAACGGCATGCTGTCACATGGGGTTCTGAGACTAATGACACATTATGAAATGGGGTTCTGAAAAGAATATAACACAAACCCTAAGGCCCCAACTAAAAGAGTACAATAATCCTTTAATGTCATAATAAACACATGTAGGTAATTATACGTGATGATCAATTGGTTATGTGTTCTAATTCTTCATTACATTTTAACAGTAAGCCATTTGAAAACTTCACATATACTGCTTTATTTTTCCAATAAAAATGTTCTAGCTGCAGAAATAGCTCAGCAAGCCAATAAGCCATTAATATAAAGTGAAATGAAACATTTAAAAACATTAGTTATATAATGTTCCTAAGCTTGTTGCTTTACCAACTGACTGTTCCTCACCCTTTATTTCTTGTACGTTGTAATGCATTCTCCTTTATTTTGGCCACATCAGTTTTTTTCTTATTTTAAAATGAATATGGAGTTATTTTCCCTTATTGATTGTGAATAAATCTGTTACATTTGCAGCCTGGGATACATCTTAGGGGCATAATCTGAACAAACATATGCCTTTTATTGATCCACACAACCTAAAATTGCTCATGTCTAGACTACAATAAAAACAGTAAAACTCAGTTATTGCAACAATAATAATATAACTTGTGTTGCTGTTTTATGTCAATATCTCATTTATCACATCATGTACTGATTATTGCCTCTTCAGAAACAATTCCAGTGTTTGCATGGCAGTGCACGCAGATAATAACGTGACAGTCTTCTATCTACAAGGCTTATTTGCTAAGGGTAACACATAAGATTCCTGCAATCATTATGAAAAAAGCTTTTCTTGATAACGCTCACTAAACGCTGATTCGCTTCTCTATGGAGACACATTGGATATGCCATAAGCCTTGTCACTTACCTGACCAACTGTAATATGTTCTATATTAGCTGGACAGGAATCTGTGCAAGAGAGTACCTGGAACGTAAGATGCAATTGCATTTGAAGCAATAGTACTTAGACCACATTGGATTCGATTTGAAAATAAGAGAGGAAAGTTACTCCTGGGTAAAATGAATTCCAGGGGATGTAGAATGAATGTTATTATTTGGATGCAGCTTTTGCTTTATTACACACCGATACTGACCAGCGTTACATTTACATTGTAATTTAGGCTTGGGCTAGGAAACATCATCACTCCCCTCTAATACTATTTACAACAGATGACAATTACCTCCCCTTTAATTCACCATAGTTTTACCCAGGTGTAACTTTTCACTCTTATTTTCAACACTTGTCTCTGGTCCATTGTGCTAACTTGTTGTAAGTTCAATTCTTGGACAGGACTTATCTGTGTGGAGTTTGTATATTCCCCCATGTTTCTGTGAGTTTCCTCCACACGCTCCGGTATGATCATTTACCCCAAAAACATGCTGGTAGGTAATTTGCCCCTATGTATGTGGTCCATTGCATAATATGCCCCTATGTATAAATCCCCAGTCCCCAATAGCGTGTAAGCTTGCAGGCAGCGGCGTGTCTTTTACCCAGTCATGTCACAATGAGTGGTAAATTGTAAAGCACTACGTAATATGATTAATTGCTAAATAAGTAATATATAGTACTTTTCACCATGTAACATAATACTACAGACCAAAGTAGGATACAAGCTATTGCTAAATAAATCAAGCACATAAAATAAAGCTAATGATCTATCAGTCAGACAAATGATCAGATATTAACACTTAAATGGTAGGTTGTGGTGCTTGTTTTACCAGATAGCTGTTTCAATTAAATTACACATGGTTTTACATCTACTTTAATACATTAACATCCAGTCCCCACATGACACGTAAACAGTATTAAGTCCCCTGAGACTTTGTGAAACTGCTACAGGAAGTCATTATTTAGCAAACAGAAATCCTTCTAGCTGAACGTAGCAGTTTTTTCGGAGTAACACATCAATTATAGGTCAGGATCACTTTCAGTTTTTCTGTCCATCCAGCTATATTAGGTGAATAAAGGCAAAGACTCAAGAGAAATAAAAAGCAACAATACACAGCCCACAATTAGACAAGCAACATGATCACAGTTTAAAAAAAACTACAGTTGAAATGGGCAGAACAATTATTGTTACTTAATGGTAGAGAGTCAAAGTAGTTGTGTCATATTATATGTGGTTATCAGAAGACAAGGCAGGTTGAGGCAGTCAAATGAGATTTCATATAATATTTTGTAATAATGCTGAATATAGTTATGTAAGCATGTAGTAACAAAGCCCTAAACACTTCATTTTGAAGGATTTATCACATGTGATATTTATCGATCCGCTCTGAGAGGTAAAACATCGCCATCTCAGGATGGTGTAAGGGAACCAATGCTTCCATCACCTCCCCTTTCCTCCCTGTGGGGAGACCACTGGAATACTGTTCCCAGGATCTCCCTGTAATAAAAAAAAGTTTCAAAAAAATATCAATGGTGTTTTTTGTTCCTATGAACAAGGAACACCACTGACCAAGAAAAAGTTAAAGAAAATATTAAAAAGAGAAAATAATACAGTAAATACACTTCATTCTGCTCCCTGTGTCTTCAGTCTTGTCCTGGGCATGTGCAGTAAGTGTATTCTGGAACATGAAGCACACATCGCATCACCTAGCGAGACTCCCGGATTAGGGTAAGCTTTTATACATTTTATGAATGATGCTGCCTGGTTCGCTGCGAGTAGAAGCGCTGTTCATTAAAAAAAAAACAATGTTGTACTGTAGATAAATATACTATATAGGACTATATATAATATAAAATAAATAGTGCATTAACTGAAACACATCCAGGGAATGCAGATGTTGCAGGCACTCTCTAAACTGTGCACCCTAGTGACCAACATGTAATACACACTGCATTCTTGTCACACCATGCATGATACAAGGGGGATATACAATATCCATGTTAGCACTATTCAATACACACCACATCCTGCTGACTACCATACCATATCATACCATACAGACTGCATCCCAGTTACAGCAAAATAGAATCAACTAGATGTTTAGGCAGCAAAAAAACCCTCTAGCAGCTACCCAATTGCCCCAAAAAAATTTAATCTAAGAATAATCTAACCAACAAGTAAATCTCCCACCATACAAGTATAGGAATAAAATCAATACAACTAAATTATTTCCAAATGTGCGTAACTAATGTATCTGCCATTTTATTTTAAATACTGAATAGCATAGTTACAGTAGTTAGTTAATGGCATGAGCGCTGGGTATCCTTTTTGTATCTATGTAAAATACCCTGTCCCGTTTTAGCATCTACTCTGTATTAGCTTATAAATTGATATTGATCAGACTCCATTTTGTGTTTTTGTGGTTTAACTTAACAATATTTTTGAAAGTTTGATCCGACAAACTTATTAGTNGAAATGTGGAATGCTGTTTGCTCTAACACTTTGTAAGTTGTCATTGCTTGTCAGTGTGGGACTTTTTTCTTGATAGTGTTGTGTTTAAATTCTGAGACCTTTCTTCACCTACTGGAAATCACCAACATGAAATAACAACTTTCTAAAGCTTTCCCTGACATGTGACACAAGCTGTGTACAGCAGTGAACTTACAATTCCAGCCTGTGTATTGCAAAATGTTTCCTGCTAGAAAAAGTAGTTTATTTGTTACCAATTGCTTATATATATGTTACTGTTAATGTGCAGATACCAGTTAATGTGCACATTATCTAGTTAACCCCTTCCGCAGCGGGAAGGTCCGTAATGACGAGCGCCGTACATGTACGGCGCTCGTTTAATCGTCTCCCCGCTGCATCGCAGGGGGACAGGACAGTTATGGCAGCTGTCACTGACAGCTGCCATTTTTACTGCTGCTGGGGGGGACCAAAAATATTGCCCCCCCCCCTGGCAAGAGCCACGATTGCTAGTCATTTATGATCAGTAAGATCTGTCAGTCTTCTTATAGTAAGCACAGATCCTGTGCTTATTTTCCACAAACAGGCTATTAGTAGCCTGTTTGTGAATGAATAAGAGCAGGATCTGTGTAAAAAAATTTTTTTCAAAAAATAATAATAAAAAATAATAAAAATATTAATAAAAAAATAAAAAAAGTTAAAACAAAATCTATCGTGTTCGTGTAGGTTTTTCAAAAAAAATATTTTTTTTTACTCTGCTTACA
>JABWIB010000557.1:29490-40740 GCA_016617825.1 Platyplectrum ornatum | reverse complement strand
GGTAACCACCATTGTTACATTACTCAGACATCAGTTAGTTCGTTATAACCAGGTGAGTGACAGCTGAAAGCCCAGGAGCGGAGTATTATGTACCTGGTGGAATGGGTCATGTTGGAGGGTCTACAACATTTAGAAATGTTTTGAATGATAATATAACAATTAGAAATAATGAAGATTTATGGCTGAATCAGACATCTGTATGTCCTGCAAGTTGTTGACTGAAATTATGACCATGCAATAATGCTTACAGAAGTTAACATTTTATTTCTTTGCAGACTTCACTTACATTTTCTCTATATTGCTTAGCATTGCAAACTATGTTTAAAAAAAATAAAAAAAATGTTGAAGACATAAACTGAAATTTTATGTTTGCTATGTTTTATAATGCACTGTGTCAAAGACGGTGTCACATAATGTTTATTTGTATGTTTATATTGTAGTTCTGTTATTATGGAAAGCAACAATTCTGTATAGCAGTTCAGTTGACTATTTAATAAATGCTCGATCTTTTTTCTAATCTAATGTAATAATCAACAGAACTTGATAGGGTAAGTTAATAAATCTAACTGCACCTGAAAAAATGCATAACAGCATAAATTCTAGCCAAGAATAATGCATATGTATATATTTAAATTAGGCACATTGGAATAAAAGAGAGAAATTGTAATATATTTAGTTTCTATGGCCCTGGGTTATATAACTTAACCCTTTTGACTTCTTAGCTGGATTAAAAATAGCAATATTTCTTGCCTAGAAGCAAGTACAGCCTGAAATCTGTACATAGTATACAGTGAGGTTTTGTTATCATTCTCCACTCTGTGCAGTATTTATGGTAGGCAGACTAAGCACCAATGCCAATATACCTAGCAACACCAATAAGACAAAAAGGCAATTAAAGAACAAAATGGGAGACATAGGTTAAGAGGGTACCCAAATAAAGGATTTAAAGCAAAGTAGTGAATGGGATATATAATGCTATTTTATAAAAAAGAATAGTACATGTTTGAAACTTGATGTTAGCAGATAGTAATGTAGACATAATAAACATTTTTGTGTAAATTCAAAAAGGAAGACTAAATTGACAAATTGATGTTTGTTTGTTATATCATTTCTGTGTTCCACTGACTGTTTGCATTAGTAAATGTTAGTGTTGAAACACAAAATATATAAAAAGGTTAAAGACATTTTATGGAAAATGGTCCTATGTTTGCTAGAGATCTTTAACAGACTTGTTTTTAAGGCTTTTCTGCTAAGATGGTCCTGAGCTTAAATAGTGAGGGTCCTGATATTGGATCCTATATCATCTGCTAGAGAGCTAACTCACCTTTTCAGGCCCATACAAAGCCTCCAAAATAATCATTCTGGACCACAATCCTGGGGTCTACTGATCCCAGACAAGCTTCCAAACAAAGTTCCACAAAATGGTGGTTGCTCAATTATAGGTTACTTTATAGCCAAAAAACCTTGATGGAATTTACTATACTTAGTACCACGTGTAGTGGATTATGCTACACTCTAAATTATTCCACTCATAACATTGTGCAGACAGAATACAGGACTGTACACAAGGGCTTAGCCAAAAATACCTATGCCCACCATTATGCTTATTTCGTGTCCATAATATGGGCACCTGCCCTGTGTGCAAAAAAATAAATGAAGCAAATGATGTTGGATTACTTGTACATGCGCAGTGCAAGTTAGTAGAAGACTTACGCACTAAGGGACATTCTCTCTTTTTTCTGGGCAGACTTCCCCTGTCTTTTATGCACCTAAATTTCCAAATAACGTAAAATAAGAGCCAATGTAAACCAACGATGGAAATAACTGAAAATGGAAAATGGAAGATAATTGTTTGTAAAATATTTTGATAATGCATATAAAACTTTTATTTTACACAAATAAAAGGGAAAACCAGACTTTACAGAGAAGAGAAATTTTTTTTAACAGTGACTTCTAAAAGTGTGAATGTTTTGGTAATTAAAATCACTGTTTCCTGTACGAGGTCATTTTTTATGTTGTGATAACACACTGATTATTCTATGACAGCTCAATGAATTCCGAACTCAAGAGTGTCGGAACAACAATAGAAAAAGATAAGAACATAGTCCAAATATTTTGTGCTAAGTAAAAGCTGTTAGTTGTTAGTTAGCAACTACATTTTTATTTGCAGAACTCGGAGTCTGAAATCCTTCGATAGAAAGAAGAAAATTAAGGTCATTGGTATACAATGAAGTGGAACGAGTTTCGAATATGTGAATAGTTAGCTAGACAAAGACTTTATTATAGTTTCACAAAACTCTATATAGAACATACATACTTTTGGTTGGAACTAATACTTTTCACTTTAATATCAAGTAATTATTCTGGTATTTAAATGAAGACTGGCTGGTAAATTTTAGACTAAACTACTACCCAGAGAGTTTTAGCCACGATCTTATCCCTGCTGTTTTAAACTAGGCACCCTTTCTTCAGCATTGTGCATAGTGAATAGTACATACATAGCATGGGGTATAGAGTAAAGGTATATTATAAAAACATACAATACAATAATACATATATATATACTATATATTTTTATTTTTTTTATTATTTTCTATTTATTTTTTATTTTATTATTTTTATTTTTTACCACAGAAAAAATTCAATAATACAATTAAATTGAACAAAATGCTTGCCTCAGAAACTAGAAATAACAAATAACAAATGGGTGTTGAGTCCCTCCTGATAAAGGGCTCTTACAACATCCACAGGGAGCTTGATTCCTAAATAGCATAAAAATAAAATATAACTTTTAATATAAATACCACTAAAAATGGCCAAATAGGCCCACTATTTGGGTAAAGTGCACAACACATATATTACAGAGAGTATTTGAATGCATAGGGTATTAAATATTTTGAATTAGTACTCAGCCTGGTCTATCGTGACCCTTCAGTGCCCCTAGTACTAAACTTCACTGAGACCCTAATAACAGAGAAGAAGAAAAGGGATAGCCGCCCTGAAAAGAGCGACCCCGTGCTGGAACCGCTAACTACTGTTCTAAGCTGGCAATCCCTAATGCAACCTAATCTAAATGTTTCTCTCCCAACTTGACATGTCTAATACCCCGTTCACATTGCCAAATAAAGCCGTCGTTTTCAGCGAAAACGACGGCCCTAGTGTAAAAGGCGCCGTTTGAAGGCAATGTGAACGGAGCCGCCGAAAAAGGAGGTTTTTTGCCGGCTCGTCTGCGTCTTTTTGTCAGTCTGAACACAAAAACGACGGCGTTCCATCCCCAGCGTCTCTGACAATTGCTAATTGGTTGCTACAGTCACATGTTTTTTCTGTGGTTAACGCGCTTCCTGTTGAGCGCTGTTGAGCGCTGCCCCTTTAAATGACATCAGTTTTTTCCACCAATCACAGCAGTTTTCCAAATGAATCACCAGTGTCTGTGTTAAAAAGCTGCCGTCAATATGAACATGCCATCGGCGGCTTTTTCAGCGCTTCGGGTGCTTTTTTATGTTTTTTCGCCGGCTTTAAACAATGGCTCTACCCGCGGATTTTAAACCTCAGGCAATGTGAACGAGGTATTAGTTTCTTTGCCTCTCATCAGGGGAGTAAAAGCAACAAGAAATATATACAAAAAACAATGTAAATCAAAACAAAGTATTTACATAGTTACAAAGTGTCTTAGTGTCTTTGTATAGTACACAGTCACTGACTCGGCAGACCACACGTCTGGACCGGACCCACGTCCTCTATCTAAGACTTTGTCAGGCTGACTTACCTATATCTGTCTTAGTGAGCTGCAGACATGTCTGACAACAGTAGCTAAGTACAAAAACTGCTTGAATGTACTGTTAAGGTTGCTGTTACTACCCAGCATAGGTACACTGTTACCCTGGGGATTATGCTCATGGCTAGCTAAGTATTACAATTATTTCAATGCACTGTTATTAATGTTGGTGCTATTACCTAGCACATGTATACTGCTACGCTGGGGATTGTATCAATGATTAATGACAGCAATGGCATATGTTGAACCTATTACTATAACTATTTAAATTTTTTGTTGTTACTATTACTGAGCATATGTACTCTGCTATTCTGGAGAATATGCCTATGATCTAAGGAGTGAGCATATCACATATTTGACATAGCATATACCTATTTTGCACTACTGGCAAGTGTGGTCTGTGTAAATTTAGCACAACATCTACTTGGTTTGAATATACTTCATTTATATATGGCACCAATGTTAACTATCTTGGATAACTGAGGCTTGTTAAAACATGGTTATGAGGCACAGTGTACTATACAGAGACACTAAGACACTTTGTAACTATGTAAATACTTTGTTTTGATTTACAATGTTTTTTGTATATATTTCTTGTTGCTTTTATTCCCCTGATGAGAGGCAAAGAAACTTAGACATGTCAAGTTGGGAGAGAAACATTTAATTAGGTTGCATTAGGGATTGCCAGCTTAGAACAGGAGTTTGNGGTTCCAGCACGGGGTCGCTCTTTTCAGGCCGGCTACCCCATTTCTTCTTCTCTGTTATTAGGGTCTCAGTGAAGTTTAGTACTAGGAGCACTGAAGGGTCACGATAGACCAGGCTGAGTACTAATTCAAAATATTTAATACCCTATACATTCAAATACTCTCTGTAATATATGTGTTGTGTACTTTACCCAAATAGTGGGCCTATTTGGCCATTTTTAGTGGTATTTATATTAAAAGTTATACTTTATTTAGGAATCAGGCTCCCTGTGGATGTTGTAAGAGCCCTTTTTCAGGAGGGACTCCCATTTGTTATTTGTGATTTTTATTTTTTAAATATGGGAGTAATGGGAAACAGAGGGGGGAACGGAGAAGGGGGGATGCGTTTCGATCCAATTAGTAGACCGGGTGGTAGGGACTTAGGCTGCTATCGCATGATGCAACAGCAGCAAGAACTGTATCTGCCAGCCTTGATTTGTGGGAAACCAGCATGCAATGAAAATGTAAGGTTCCAGGATTGTGGGATTCTACCAAAAACATTAAAACCTTGTGGTCATCCAGGAACCTGAGACCATTTACTATCATTAAGAAAGTAAAAACCTTTTATGCTTCCTTGCTTAAATGTTATCAGAAAATCTGACTCCTACATTTCATTCCAAACCACAGTTGTAGTAACGTTCATCTTGAATTTTAAGTATTTCAGGGGCATTTTATTACATAGTTCATTGGCAAGGGTATAGACCAAATGGTGTCGGATTCCAGCAAGTACAGTTTGCTGATGCTTATTATCAGATTTAAACACTTCCTAAACAATTCCTTTTCCAACAGCTGCAAACAAGAACTAAAGAGGAGTGCGACAGAGGTGAATCATCCTGCACTGAAAGAAGGTAGATTTATTATCTGGTGGTTTGCAAAACCGGCATTAAAAGCAAGGTGGTTGTGTAAGGTTTTGTCAAAATTGGCTCTCATTTTTTAAAATTCAAACCAAAATACCCACATCTTTTAATATTGAATCAATAGCGCCTACAAACAGCATTTTTTAAAATGTATTTGTTTTAAGATAAGAAAAATGAGATTAAGTTACAACTACAGGGTCATCAAAAGGCAAATATAAAGTAAAAGTCACAAAAGACTCAGTACCTGATCACACAAGTGAGAACAACTACAATTATATTGAAGAGTACAGACCTACTAAAGATTTTTTTTCAACTATGCTTCAAAGCCCTTTAACATCAGAATTTACTCTTTTGTAAGGACAGTGTAGATGAAAAAATATAAATCTGGAACCTTTAAGTAATATTCTAATTACTGAAAATAAAAGTTCACTGTAACGATCATAGCGAATCATCAGATAAAGTTTTTCTGACAGTACTTTCAGCTTTCACCCCTGCAGTTATCTGTGACTGACCAAAACATAGGATATTTTATATTATAACAAGCTCAGTCTGAATCACACTGAAATCCTTTGGAGAAGGGAATTGTCAGCATGTTAATAGGTCTGACATGTATTGAAGATTATAAAGACTGTACCATGCTGATCTTGGATTAATACTGTATCTCATGTCGGAATTTATTTCATAGACTGCCAGCTGTATCTCTTTCTCGATTTCACAGAATTCACAGAATATTTGTTTTAAGTGCTGTGTGATCTTTAGGATATCATATAATGCAAACCATTTAATGTACCCACATTTTTAATGGGGATAAGAAGAAGGTTTAGCTTCAACCTCTAACCATAAATAATGATACGTCTTCAGGCTGGAGTTTTCTGAAAGCAAGGCAGCAGCCCCTCCTGCCATCAGTATATTAGCACATGCTTTAACACTAAAGTTTTCTGTGCTCTGCTCCAGTTTCTGAACTTGGGTCCTCAGAATCACCTGCTTGCCCCTTTTTGACAGAAATTATGATGATTGCTAAAAACCAATACTTGCTAGTTGGGTGGCCTCCAAACTCTTTTCCTTTGAACTTTGTTCTCTAGTTCCAATACTTTGATGTAGAGAATTTCTCCAATTTTTGGATGCAGAGTCAGTTAAAATGAGACTTGTGCTTCTCAATAAGACAAGTGTCTTAAACTGGAGGAAGATAAATTGAAACTAAAGCTTAAAAGAGACATCTGTTCAGGAAGCTGACACGTAATGTCCAGTAGAATTAGTTATAAAATAAAAAAATAGAGAGGNTAATTATAAGTTTTTAGACTTTAGATTTTAGACTTTATACTGTTGGTTACAACACTTCTGCGCCTAACCCAGCCCCAACCTGTCATTGACCTAAACCAATGATTGAGGGAAGGACAAGTAGACCCACCCCGAACAGCTACCCAATTTCCATTCCCTCCCTAGCCCAATCAACACACAGGTTTTTGCAAATGAAACACAATTTATTTAGACTGGGGCTCCCTGAAGAGGATCTCCAGCTCTGACTTGACTTCACTACATACAAAAACAATAAGGCATCATACATCACAATTTAGACATATCCAATTAGCATAGCATATATTCGACTCAGAACAAAGTGCACAATATATCACAGTGAACAAAGCATACAGGGCATACCATTACGACTCTTCAAATATTCTCTGCTCAATAAAACATACAAGGAAAGTCTCTCACTGCAACTCAAGAAAGCATAGGCGTAGGCTACTCGTCAAATCCTACTCACACTGTGATCCTGGGGTATTATATATATATATATATATATATATATATATATATATATATACACATGACACAAGGAGCTTAACAGATAAAATACAATTAATATGGTTAATTAACAAGCAAGAAAAAATGAATAGACCTTTGGTAAATGCAAAAGGAGTCCTTTGGTACACACACAAATAGGCCAGTAACTGGGAAGTGCAGATTGGACCAGTAGTTTAGCGGGCAGATGGGACCTGTGGATCCATAGAGGCAGGTACGCTGGAATTTGTGGTTAAGCAGACTAGATGGAACCTGTGGTTTGGCAGACAGGCTGGGAACTGTGATTTGGTGGTTAGGCTGGGACTTGTGGCTTTGCATACAGGCTGGGACCTGTGGTTTAAAAGGCAGGCTGGGACCTGTGGTTTAGTAGACAAGCTGAGACCTGTGGATTAGCAGGCAGGCTGGGACTTGTGGATTAGCAGGCAGGCTAAAATCTGTGGATTAGCAGGCAGGCTAAAATCTGTGGATTAGCAGGCAGGCTGGGATCTGTGGTTAGGCAGACATGCTGGGACCTGTGATTTAGAAGACAGGTTGGGATCTGTGGTTTAGCAGGCTTGGACGTGTGGATCCGTACAGTCAGGCACACTGAAAGCAGAAATACAGCAGACGGACTCATCCAACCTTTCAGGCTGGAAGAGTCCTGCAAACAGCATGCATCAGGCATGGTAATTTAGAGCCTAAGCAAACTACCCTGGTAGTAAAAAACTGAATTACCAGGGTAGTCAGTGTTAATAAATACACATAAAATCAGTAAATAAAAAAATATGAATAAATATTCATCAATGCGTTTCTCTATGAAGAAACATTGTTTAATAATAACATTGTTTAATAATAGAATGGTGAGCCAACATAATAAATTTATTTTCTTTTACTAGTCTGTGGAAATGCAATTTAATTATAAATGTTTGTAATAACCAGTGTGTTCGCTATAAATAGACCCTGGATTGTTATGTGTGAGATAATTCTGTTCTAAGGTATGTTTTCAGTATAATGAGAAAATGATAAGGAGGAATCCCACATAAAAAGAAATGTTTTGTTTTCCAATTTTCAGTTATAAATGTATTCCCAATCTTTTTTTCATATAATGAAAATTATTTAAAATGTGAAGCTGATACTTTATAATTAATATTAGTGATTTATGGGAAAAACATAGACATTAATGTAATAGTTTTACATCTGCCTACTGTGGGGCTAATTCTGAGTTATTAGTAGCAACCAAAAACAACCAAATCTGTAAACTGTCAAACTGTGTTGAAATATTACATGTGAAAATTATTGTTTTTTTTCTCGCTTCTGATTATGGCACAAAAAATTCAGTTTCAGGGAAAAATAGATTTGATTTAGAAAATGTTTGCACATTCAGCATCTCATCATGGTTTTACCAAGCTTTTTTGATTAGGTCCTATTAGTCCTAGGTCCTATATATTTTCTTCTCGAACTGATCTTTACCAGATGAATACATTTTGTAAGATGGACATAAGAACTGAATAACTGGACATCAGTCTATAGCACTAACTTCAATTTACTGTATCCTGGTGCCTGTAGTCTATCACAGGTTAATAAACAGTACTAAATAAAACTACAAGTAATGGATGTGCAGGATGCCCCTAAGCACATACATGCAAGCACCAGATGCCAGTGTATGCTTTGAATCTAGAGTCCCATCCTAGGGCCGTTTCGGATGGCGAAATGGTATTGAAAGCACTTTTCTATTATGTTTGAGTTGGGGAAAGGGGGCTTGTATGGTCATAGTACAGAAAAGATATGTTAATAACCCTCTGTACTTTCCAGTCTTCCTTGCAGGAAATGTTTAGATGGAGACCTAGATGGACTAAGAAAAACATTGCGTGTGTTGGAAGGGAATTAGTATAAGAATAGGGATAATAGGTTATTTTAGTATAGAAGCTTTGGAACAAAGTGAAAATGAAAGGTTGGGAAATTCATTGGATACTTTGATAAATTATAAAATGAGAACTGAGGGAACTGATTTGCTTATTGAATAATAAATAATAGTACTTCATGTCTTGAGGTTACAGTATGCATTAAACTAAAATAATCAGCTATAGTGTGTTGCCGTTAGATGGGTTTACTAACCACGTAAATGGCCCTGATTGATATTGGCCACCTGCCTGGGGGTAAGGCATGTTGACATGATAATGGTAAGAGAGTGGTATCTACAAAAATTATATTATTAGGAAAAATGTTTTATATTTTCTGTCAACTAATTGAAGGTTGTAGTGTTACATTGCCAGTCCAAAAATTTGCATAACCAAATATGGAATTTTAGGAGCTAAAAGTGCAAACAAAAGGGTATTTTTAGTACATGGCTTATGGACATAGTAAAGCCATGATATAGCCGTCAATGTAATGTAAATCTTAATGTACTGATATACAGAAATATAGTGTGAAATATAGTATACAAAATGTATACCCTTAATAATTCTCTGTTAATTGAAGTCACCAAAAAGCAGTTCAGAATATACACAAAATCTACCTTGTCAGAAAATCAGGAAAAGAAGACTAAACCCACCAGGATACTAAACTAATACAGTATAGGCCTCAGACCCATCATGGGGGAACTAGCCATACAGCCATGGATGGGGGGGGGGGGGCAACCTGCGCTAGAATAGAATTTCCTAATGTGGACAAACTTGGTTAGAAAAGATTAGTAAAATAAATACGAGAATATGATGTATATGGCAAATGGGAATATTGATTCAGGGAAGTAGGTAGTAGTATGGGTTGGTTAGGAAGACCGTATGTGAGTTTCAATGGACAAACATGGATTTGTAAATATACATGGAGTTTGTAATAAGATACATAATAATATATAGGTTAGGAGTAGCACTGTAGGGTTGTAAAAGTGTTGTGTGAGAAAGCATTAAAATTTTAGTTATGGTTTTATTAGGAGAGCAAAATGAATGGGTGAAAATGAAAAAAAGATTATAGATGTAGACAAGATGGGATACCAACATTACAAAGGTGAGAAGTTTAATTAGGGTGACAGGTGTGTTCTATACAGTCTACCTACTAGGCATAACTTAACATGTAAAACATAGGTAGGAGTGTTGTTGTCAACAGACATTAAGATGAGAATATAAAACATAAGAAATTCAGTTTCATACCTTAACAGAAAGACAAGAGGGGAAATGAAAAAGGTACCAGAGAGAGGTCAGGGAAAGGATGACAAAACTAGCATGTTTTATTTTCATGTGATCATTTGCCAGGCAACAGGAGAGATGAGGGAACCATGTGGAGCGAACCCATTGCTCATAAACATGTTTCTGCCATCTATTGATTTATTTCAGATGAATGATTACTTGATAAATTAACTAATGTTATTATGGAAAGTACATGGAAATACAGTTAAATACGTGTGAGTGATGGCTTAGTTTGCTGTATATATAAAGGTAAAGGTCATCTCTGTGAATAGTGTTGTCTCTTGACATTGGTGCAGTGTGTCATCAAGAATGTGTCAACCACACTAAAGGTTCAAAATAATGGTCAACCAACATGCCAAATGTTCGTAGAGAACGATTTTACAGCACATTAAAAAAGGTACATTAGAAATACACAAAATATAGTAACAATTTATAACATATAAGATATTCTATTACAAGATTCATGTGCAGGCAGTTATTCACAGTCAATAGTTGTCACAGGAGTATCTTTTGGAAGATGTATGCTTTGTTTTGCATACATATATATTTACTTGTCAGTAATTTATTTGCACCTGTTGGAGATCCCAAACATATATGTTTATGTATAGACTCCAGACTGAAGTCATAGGCAGAACATGACACTCAGACTGTCTATAGCAAGGGGGAGCTGTGGACATAGCTTATCTAGATTTTAGTAAGGCCTTTGGCACAGTGCCTCATCGCAGACTGTTAAACAAGCTAGAAAACCTGGGATTGGAAACAAAAATTGTCGAGTGGATACGATCTTGGTTACAAAATAGGCAACATAGAGTTATAGTCAATGGAATCCATTCAGGGGATGGTAGGGTTACAAGTGGAGTTCCCCAGGGATCTGTGCTTGGACCTGTGCTATTTCATATATTTATTGGTGATAT
>JABWIB010000556.1:91863-109750 GCA_016617825.1 Platyplectrum ornatum | reverse complement strand
ATGGTGCTGCCAGGAGGGAGAGGAGTGGATGGTGCTGCCAGGAGGGAGAGGGGTGCATGGTGCTGCCAGGAGGGAGAGGTGTGCATGGTGCTGCCAAGAGGGAGAGGGGTGCATGGTGCTGCCAGGAGGGAGAGGAGTGGATGGTGCTGCCAAGAGGGAGAGGTGTGTGGAGAGTGTGTGTAAATACCGTTATGAATGCTTAGTTCCTTCCCCTGTTACTTGAGGAGCTGACTCTGCCAAGAACAGGCCAGATAAGCCCCGCCCCGGTGCCACCTAAGCCCTGCCCCTTTTTGATGCCACGGCGCCCCTTTCAAAGAACCTGTGACAGCGCCCCGTGCAATTTCACGGGTCGCCCGCCCCTTAAAACGGCCCTGTTCATAGGCCACCAAATTAGAACACTGGGGAGCCTTTGCCCTGAGAGCCATACAGTATAGAAACAGCACTGGGAATAAAAGACATTACTTTTATTCATATAGCTCCATAAGGCACAAAGTTTATTGTAGTGAAGCCTTTCCAAAATGCTCCTTTGGGAGTGAACATTCACTGTAAGGTGATTTAATAGCGATATAGGCTGAAGAATGCAGTGCATACTCTGATCTTATCAATGCATTTCCCAGTTAATGCTGCTATTTAACATCATTCTTTTTGTGTGATGGTAATTTCTCTCCACCCTTCTCTTTTTTTGGCAGCATAACAATTGACTGCTTCAATATCGTACTATGCAATGAACAAACCTAATTGGTTTCTCTAAAATAGGGGAATAGACAATCATGTTTAACGTATTTTAAAAATTCTACTTGAACCAGTGGAATGTGTTGGTTTTTTAGCAAGCGACTTTAATTAATTACATTCACATTCATTTGCAGAGCTAGATCTTTTATTTTCAACAATCTCTAGCTACAGTGAGAGCAAGATGTTTTTTAACACTGTAAAGTGGTGAAATGAGGAAAGAATACATTTATAGGTTTGTTTTTCTCCTACATATTAGGATTACTCACAGTTCTGTAGTCCTGTAAGCAGCAGAGAGCAGTGCTCCATAGTTACCTTTGTCATCTGTGTTGCTTTTTCCACGTGTTTCCCTTCTCCTGACTTGCAGAAGATCCAACTTCTGATGGCAATGTGAGCCAAGCCTCGATTGCAGCTGTGCATTACAGGAATAATTATGGGGAAACAGGACATAGAGTAAAATGTTATTTTATTAAGAATACATTTGTTAAACAGAGCTGGGACTTACACAGTGGTTTCTTGAATAAAAGCATAGAATAAAAGAACCTCCGTTTCCCTTCTTTCTTGATGTGTCCTGTCATGATTTAGTACACATCAGTAAAGTTAAAACCAACGCGTTTGACTGTAACAACAGTAGTTCTCAAGGTTACTGATATGGTAAACTAGCCTTTATCTCATAACAGAACTCCGGTCTCTTAGTGTTGCATGGATGTGTGTGATGTGTTGTAGCGGATACTTAGCAACTGCTACCACTCCTACACTAGTAATATAATTGTACTTTTCTGTGTTCCTAAGCCCAATGGCCAAAGTTTATCACAGGGAGTATAGATTGAACAGCATTGTATGTAACTAGCGTTAGTGATCATTTATTATTAAGTTAAGCCCCCTTTTTCCAAGGAGCATAATCTCCCTCATTTTGCAAGTGATAAACATGAATACACATTTGCCATTTATATAAATTACTACATTTTTGTAAAAGAATAATATTAATATTACATATTGATAACAGTAGTATCAATTGCAATTTGAATATGTCTATATATATATATATATATATATATATATATATATATATATAACCAGTGATTCTAAAATAGTAGAATGACAATACAAGGATAATAACATCCATGATATTAGAAGAACCACTCTAGTTCAAATTCAGTGTTTTAACAGTAAATTTGAACTTATTAATACCCCGTTCACACTGCTATTACCCGGGCAGTTAAGTCTATTACCCGGGCAGTTGTGCCTTGGTGTATTTATACAGCACCCGTTATACTCGCAGAGTGTTGAAGCATGAGCAATGTATAAATCGTCCACGTGACAATGTATACACAAATTAAAGCATGTATGAAAAAATAAAATGATGTTTAATTAAAAATAAATTATTTATTGAATACATTTTTTTGTATTATATTATATTTAAAAAAATATATATATTTTTTCTCATTTATTTATTATTATTTCTTTTGTTTTTCATTTGATAAATTTTGTATTATTTATTTCTGCTATTTTTCTTTGCTTTAATACTTTACATTTTTTATTAACTTATTAATCTTTTCTTAATACGTTTTTTGTCTTATTTATTTCATCTATTTACATTTTTTTGTGTGACATCAGGTAGTTTGTGAATTAGCAGAGTAATTCAGCAGTGTAAACCCGGGTTAGTGACCAGGGTAATTCAGAGCCCCAGTAAACTTTCCTGGTAGTAAAAGACTAAATTACCAGGGTAGTCAGTTTGAACGGGGTATAAGTTGCAATTAAACCCTAGGAACTCTTAATAAGTACTGATAAGTGAGCATACGCACTTTAAAATGTGGTTGTTTTTTTGCAGCAAGAATGCAGAGACTTGTTTTAGAATGTCTGGATCTGGTTATTTAGTAGTAAAACATACAAGCCAATAAAACTCTCTAGCCAAAGGTGATATCTCTGCATTATAGGGCATTACAATATAAAGAGAGCTGCTATATGGAGGATATACAATCACACGTTTTATACTTAAAAATAAGACTAATATTTTGCCCTATTATGGGATAATAAAAGGGTATATACTATATGTGTGAAATTTCTCAAAATATTTAACCATCATTTGCATTATTCACATATTAAAATGTGACACATGAACAATTGATTCCATTTTATTGGTTATATAGTTTCTTAGTTAATAAAAAGTACAAGAATAGTATAAATAAATATCTAATTCATATTTGACATTGTTACATTGAAATGATAATTTATAATGATATGTTAACAGCGCAAACTGCATACATGGCAGGATGTTCTACTTCAGATTCTGCCAGGAGACATTATAAATATTCAGCATTTTATGTTTACACTTTAAACCTTCCCAAAGGAGCTGATCTTTGAGAACCAGGATAAACTAATTGATAAACTTAAGTTTATCTTAAAAAATATAGATCCTAAACAGGAGAGGCACTGTAGACTGCCATATTAAGGTTATTTTTTTTGCAACTGTTAACGCTTCTATATCAGTATAGAATTTTGTGTAGTTGAGGATGCCTTAAAGGGACAAATTTGCTGCAAGTACAATTTGATTAGAAATCATGTTCAGCAATCATTTCAAATTAAATGCATTTACAAATAACCCAGTGAAAGTAATTTCATATAATACCACTGAAAACAATATAACAGATCATCAAACTGACAGAGCTAACATCAGGTTTAAGTACGTTATGGCCATTAATACCATGTTCAGGTCGACACCCTACAATAAACCTGGGTAGATGAAAGTAAAACACTGTGATTCATAAACACAGGAACTTTGATTTGCTTTCAATTATGGCTGACATTCCTTAGTCCGAAATAGCCTATCCGAAGCCGAAAAATAATTTCAGAATTACAACAAAAACATACAACATATATCACATTTCTTCATATTAAAATCACAGAGAATTGCATCTGGCGAAATATATACATTTGTATAGCAGCAAGCCATCTCAAATGTCAGTCTCCCATATCCTGTGAGGGAAAATCTTCTCCCTAGTGCCCTTACGGGCAGTCTTCACCCCCTTGGGCCGCTATACTGTTGATCCCTACACTAGGTGAAATATGCAAAAAAAAGGGAATGGAGTCTAACACTGGCCGCTAAGAGTGAGTAATCTAACAGTGTGAATCATACAACAGATCTTATTAAATACAGTGTAACATTATTACTTGCTCAATTATTTAACATAAAAAATCAATGTTAAACATCAATATGGGTATTTTCAGACATATCAGAGAAATAAAAAAATGCCACTTATCCTTTAGGATGTACAGAGGTCCATAGTTGAATAATCTGGAGCAGGCATTTGCCTGGCATTTGCTGGCTTTCTCAAAGACCTGGGTAGGGACCGTTGATAGTTGTAATCTGAAAAACTTCAGACTTAAAAGAGTTGTTCAGATTACCACCAAAAACCCAGGAATTTCAGGCAACCTAGGAATTTCCTAAACATTCCCATTATGCACTCTATATTGGGTGGCCATCACTAGGATGGTAACCAAATAATAAAAAGCAAGCTGATCCTATCACAATGATAAATGAAAACTGTGGAAAACTAAATAGTGCATGAAGACACAGTTATTAACCTTCAATTAAAATATATCTATCCCCCTCATGCTCACTCTACTCTGTGTACATACACAACCTTCCTATTGGGGGGGGGGGGTCATCGGCCGCCAGGTGCTAAAGATACCAATGAAAGAGACAGGTTTTTGTAGGTGAAGGAAGGGTGTCTATAAAGCACTCAAAGGTATAAAATAAACTGTTCCACTTTTAAATCTCTATCCAGGGTGGCCTCTATGCAGTTCACCATTAACATTTTTTTTGAGGGTACAACAATAGATCACTAGCATACTTCTACTCCACTTTAGGCCTTATACCGCTTTTCCATTAAGGAAATGTCCTGGTGGAATCGTTCCCCAACTCATCCCTTCTTTCCCCAAGATCTTCTGGAAAGAAGCCCAGGTGCACGTGCAGGAAGAGGACTTTCAGAGACATGTTGAACCACATAGTAAGATTTTTAGAGATTGTTTTGTAGTTTTCTGTCTTATGGTTCCTTAAGAAGTTCTGGCAAATGTTCTTGTGTCCTTGAGCGCAGCCTTTTTGGTACATTTTCTGTCATTGGAAAGTTATCTTGCCATACACGAATCTGTGTGGTTAATGCAGTCTCTAGGCAAAGAGACAGCTCAGTGTTCATTGGTACATCAGTAGCACATTTCAATTTGAAATGGTCCATGAAACCAGGTAATAAAAATAATAATTATTATGAAAGCAAAGTTCCTGGTAATCTCTATAGAGCCATGAAAAAGTTATGAAATTACACTAATTTATAAAATAATCTGTGCATCTCACAGCTCTATAGACAGTGAGTTGTGCAGGTTATTTCATAACAAATGAAACAAATAAAACCAGAAAATACATAAAACCATGTGTCATGTGTTATGCGGCAGCTATCCTTGTGGGACTCAAAACTCAATATCAGGATTGATTTAAAAATAATATTTTCATGCTTATATTACTTATTCATATTATTCATTAATACTGCTATGTATGCCTCCTATTTTATTGTTGTTGATGCTTCCTATATTTTTTTCATTATGTTGCATAGTGAGAGCTTTGTTTTTTTGAGGTTTACCCAAGGGAGAGGATTGGAGAACAGGTAAGGCAGTGATACAGATTTTTTTTTTTTATAAGAAAATAGTATGCAGCAAAGAAAGCCATGAGTTGGTTACCTCGATGTCTCACTGCATAATCTTAATAATAGTTAATGTATGACAAATACTTTAGTTTTAGTTTTAGTTAAAGTTTGAGTTAAGTTAAAAATCAAATACTATATTTTATCGGATAAACTCTTAAAAGGTATTATCCCAAACTATTAATAACATATACTTAGTGTGTGTTACCTATAGAACACTGCACATGTAATTTTAACCTATTTAGGGACACATATTAAAAAGTCAGAAATAATTTTGCACAAATCATAATGAACAAGTTAACAAAACATATTTACATATGTTCATATAGGCCAGTCATCCATTAAATTCTCTGCCTTTGCAGATGCTGTTCTAATATACTGTATGTGGGGAATCCTGAACATGCTCCGGCTCTTGGAATCCTTCTTGTTCTGTGTGATAAAATGTACTAAAAACTTACTTTTGAAAAAAAACAAAAACACGCATCTATGTGAGTTTTGAAATGCCAACTTATCACTCCTGAAAATCACAGGCTTTAGGTAACTGCAAGTGATTGGAGATGAAGCAACAGACTATCAGTTACAACAATACAGAATGATGGTCAAAGCCCATAATGAAAAGTAGTACGAGATGGTTTTATTCCCTCCCATCCACTCTTGTATTGAATATCAAAAAGGAAAAGGACAATGTAACAAATCTACCCAGTAAGTGATAGCAACTGTTACTTTTGTGACTGAAATGTTTGTGTTATTTAAGTCCCCACAAAAAAGAGCTTTGTTGCTGTTTGGTCAAACTAGGGTACTAATGGACTTAATACTAATACAACTAAGATCTTACCTGCATAATAACATTCATTATTGTTGTTAATATCATCATCATAAAATATTAGCTTTCCCCCATTGGAAACATTTTTATTAGAATTCTTGCAGCATGAAGCTAGGTACCCAGAGACGAAATAAATGTTAGTGCTACCACTCCTCACTTCTGTTGATAAATAAATTTAAAAAATAAAGGAAACACTGAAATATTAAAGCAAGAAAACAGACAAATACACAAAAAGAAACTTGGATCTATATTACACTATAGTTATAAGAATCCAAATAAGCGCAGACTGCTGATCCGCTTGATTGAGTTAAGAAAAGGGGTCTAGCAGCGTAAGCATTTTACAACCACAAAAGGGGAGTGACAGCAGGATCCAGGCCATAGTGCTGCTGCTTTTAGGGTTAAATAAATAAGTGCTGGATTCAGTTCACAAACACAAGCCATAAATCTTAAATTTTAACTCTCACTGTCCTGTGTAATATGTCCAAGCGCAGATAAGAACAAGCCTCTACTAATAGTAGAGTAGTAACCCTGAGCATGCCATATGTTTGCAGTTCTTTATTATAATGTGAATAAAGATTTGGCAGTGTTACTACAAATACTACAGTATTTAATTGAGAATTGCTGCTCTTAGGGCTGGGGCCCCAGAGGCAGGCAAATCTAGTTTTTCCGGCAGTTCCACCACTGCCTCCATTGGAATCTCTGATAATCTGTTTGTGGTTTGCAGTTTGTATACGTCATAAAATTTGTTGGTCACTGGTGATTGGTCAGGCCAATTTATCCACATTTTGGGAAGTAGCCTTCTACATTGATTGCTCAAAACATTACCCGCTGCACATTCTGGAGAGTGGGCAGCTAACATATACCACTGCTAGATCATTTGCCATTTTTATAATATAATACCATTCTAATGATGATTTGTGTATTACATTAATTCACAGTATAAGTGTCAATATTTGTGGGCATTTGTACTAAAATGCTAAAAAGAAGCTAAAAAATTATATGTTTTACGTGTGAAGGAAAAATGTCTTTACAGTTACAATTGGGTCCTAAAATACAAGACAAAACAAGTGTCAAATTTTAGTTGGATGCGCAGTGAATCCTGTCTACTACAGTACCTGCAGCTCAGGTCCTCTAGCGCATAACATAATGGGAGTGAACCTAGAATGATAGGTAGCTCTACATCCAACTCCCTGTGCTCAAATTCAGTGTTTCAGTGAAGCTCTGGATGAGCTTCTTAATTTATATATCCTAAACCAGATCAGGTTAAAGTTGTACTACTTATAGTTAAACTAAAAACCCTGTGAAATGTTATACACGGCTCTATGAATCCTTACACATCTGACAAGTTTAATCAGCCCAACAAAACAAGTTTTAAGTGAAGGTGCTTTTATCAGTAATAATTTATGATTTTTTTTGCAAATGGCAGTGCATTAGCCATGAATGCCAACATGTTCTAGTGTCATTTGTTTTAGAAACTATTTATTTATACTACACTGTTTTTGTTTCCATTCTTATTTTAAGTTTTAAGTTGAAAATAGATTATATTTTCATGTTAGGTAACTGGGTATAAGAAACTTACAAAGAATTATAAGTCACTTACAATTACAATTACACATTATTATGCTTACTGCTGTAATGTTCACCTCAGACTATTTTACCTATGGAGAAATCACATACTTTTGTTGTACTTCCCTCTGTCATGCAGGCTAACTGATAACACATGACTAAAGGCTAATAAACTCTCTTTTTTTTTGCTGTTAAGACAGAAATAAGACTTTAACAAAACAAACCATTGTTATTGTAATGTATACATTATCTGAAATATATGCAATAATACAATTTGAAATAATAATAATAATAAAAAAATAAAAATAAATATTTTATTATTATTATTATTATTATTATTATTATTATTATTACTATTATTACGGTAATGCCGGTCAGTTCACACTTGGTTAAGCAATTCCAGTTTTCTGGTTTACCTATAATCAATAGAGAAATAAAAAAAAACGTATTAATACTAAAGGATAACAATTGAAAATTTTTGATAACTGTAATGGTGTGAGAATTTCCAATAGATCATGGATCAAATAAGATTCTAGCTTTTAGTTTCCTATTACATACTAGAAAATTTCAGCTAGAATCTGATTGGCAGCTGTAGGCAACATCTCCACTTTTCCATTCCCACACTTTAGAAAATCTAGTCCTAAAGGTTTTACATGCAGTGCTATGATGAAAGAACATTTTTTGAAAAGTTATATTGCTCTGTAAACTGTTGTGATCTATTATTTCCACTTCAATTGAATATCCTAATATTATTTTTAACATCAGATACTAACCTGCAAATGTAAATTCTTGACTCAGTAGTGTATTTATACTTATGTGCTGCTTTCACTGAATCACTGACAGTTGACAAGTCTTATGCATGATGAATTAATATATATATATATATATATATATATATATATATATATATATATATATCTTCAGGGTTGTCATTAGGACTGCATGAATTCAATAACAATATTGCTACACGCAATTGTCTGCTGTGGGCTAGTTTTTATTGTAGTTATTGCATGTAGCATACAAAGTGCCCAGCAATGAAAAATGTCTTATGAAATTGTCATCACTTATGTAAAGAATACATATTAATTTTCTTCTTCCTCCTCATGCATAACATTATGCTATTTTTATAGTTATATATATTTACACACATTGCACATTGACTGTGTGTAAATAATTATATATGCTGACTTATATATTCTGACCTGCTTAGAATTTGAAAATAGTCATTTGAAAACTTTAAACGTTCTCAGTAAGACTAATGGTTTAAAAAATTGACTACGTTATTAAATGAAACAATGGTATGGTAACCAAATGTAATTTAATGTAATGTATTAAGTAAAATTCAATACATGTAAAAATCAGTCAATAGTACAATCAGAATCTGAACATGATAATTAGACAGTATGATCCACAATTTCCCAGCTATAGGACCGTTTTGATGAGAGCAAATGAATCTTTAAAAAGTGTGCACCAACATATGTTATTAGGTTAGCTGCACATAAAAGTCAATACAGCACAAAAAATCTTTAGGGCCGATTTGAACAAGTGCCCCAGTGGTGTAATATTTAGTAATATTGTAATGTTACTTACACCACTGGTTACAATATTTAGTAATATTGTAACCAGTGGTGTAATATTTAGTGTTCTGCAGCTTCAGTTTTAAGCAAATGACCTCTAAGAACCACTTCTTTTTTTCCATTTTTGTGCCACCTTGTAGTAAACACAACAATTTGTGTATTTTACTTTAAAAAAAATTGACGGTTTAAAAACAAAAATTGAAAATAATGTGTGGTTTTACCAGGCTTTAGTACATCTTGCCTGTAGTCACTTTTTGGCAGATTCAGAATTTGAGAAAAATAAAAAATAGATGCAAGTCTGTACTTGGATTCATCATGCTGCAATATGAAGGGTGGAAATTAAAATACTTTGCTTGTTGAAAAGAGCATGTACATACTGGAGTAAATGAAATAGTGCTCGATCAAATAAATGGTCACGAGATTGAGTTGAATAGGAATAGAATAGAAAAACTGGCAACCAAAGTTATCAACTCGACTTGTTGAAAAATTGATTTACAGTTAAATTGGAGCAGATGAAATGAATACAGTAGAAATGCGTTCAAATATAATTTGCGAGGCACAACTGGAAAACAGTCTGCATTGTAATCTATGAGAATACACTACTATAGGTTTTCTTGCCAACCTGTATTGTTGACCATGCAGTCAACATATGCTGTGATTAGTAAAACAGATACAGAGCCACATGCTGCCTAGACCTGAACTAAAGTAAAACAAAGTTTAGAACAGGGGGTGTATACAGGGGTACTCCATACTGTCACTTCTCCCACTGACTTAATTGAGAGACTATAAATCTCTATTTACTTTTGTTTTTCCTATGTTTCAATACTGTCACTGTCACTTCTAAATTTCCACTTCGACCACTGGTTTGGAAAATAAAGTTCCCACTTGGAAAAGCTTCTGTATACTATTTCATACCACATTACAATTTACAGTTTATATGGATAAAGACACAGACTAACTAACAACTAACTAATTAACAATATAAATACCATTCAATACAAGAGTCTAAGCATGCCACTGATATTAAATGTTATTGCATCAATAATTACATTGAACACACATTATTTAGCAATATTGCATAAACATCAGTGTAATATGGTTTTTCAAGGGATTAGCCCTGTTAATTAGGGTGTAACTTAGTTTATAAAAGCCGGCATCGGCATTCACATTTCACTGCAGCTGAGGCAAACACATTGCAAGTCAAAATCCTAATGGCTTTATTAACATAGTAACATGTATAGCTGTTGAGGTTGATAAAAGACATCAGTCCATCAAGTTCAGCCTCTCCTGTGAGCCTAATTTTATATTTGAAGGTGATCCAGATTAAATATACAAGAGCTCCCTCCTGAATAAGGTAATACATTTCTTACCAGTCGTAACCCTAGATACCCTTTTCCTTTAAACATTTGTCTAACCCCTTCTTGAATTCATCTATTAATCCTACCATCACAACCTTCTCAGGCAATAAATTCCACATCCTCACTGCCCTTACTGTAAAGAAGCCTTTCCTCTGCTGGTTGTGAAACTTCCTTTCTCCTAATCTTAAGCGGGTGACCACGTGTCCTCTGTACAGTTCTTTGGGTAAAGAGTTCATGTGAAAGCTCTCTGTACTGACCCCTAATGTATTTATAGATGGTAATCATATCGCCTCTTAGACGCCTCTTTTCTGCAGCAAAGCAATGACAATTTTCAAAATCCTCATTATAGACACATACAAAATTGTCACTCTTAAATGTGAGACATATCAACAACTTTCAAAGTGGCATCCTCAGTTATTACTTAATCATCACTCTCCTTCATACTACTCACCCTCACATGACAAAATGTTTTACACATTGTTGATGGAAAGCCATCCATCACAGTGTCAGATTCTGAAAGGTCAGATTTATATTTAGCTTTTATACATTCATTTTTCATTTTCCTACAGATTTACTGAATGCTCTATTTTCTCAGACATGGCGTCAATTGCAGACTATGATGAGACACTTTTGTCAACCCTACACTGACAGAAGACGGTTTAAAGAAAAATTCCACAAGGTGTATATTTGTGCTGCTCACTTTCTTTATCACGTGGCATACTATATCTCAGAATAGAGCAGGAACTTTTGAAACGCAACCCTAAACTTCTTGTTTTAGATTTACTAAACTACAAAAATGGAAAAGTGGAAATGTTGCCCATAGCAACCAAAAAAATCCTTTCCTTTCTCTAGTGTGTAAAATGAAAGTATGGGCTAGAATCTGGTCGGTTTCTATAGGCAACATCGCAACTTTTCCATTCCAGTAAATTTAGGCCCTTGAATGTGGATACAAATTTAGTGTCAAGAAACAGGTATGACGCCACTTAGATCCATGAAATCTGAATCTGTTTGATATGAATGTCAGATTCATGTAAGAGGTTTTCCAGTTCAACTCTAAAGGCAGATTCAGATTTGAAAATGCAAGAGTATACCTGGACACAGGGTCGGCAACAGAAATCTTGGGCTCGGTACACCCAGATTTTTTGGGGCCCCCCTCAATTGTGGTAGCACTAGTGACAGGGCCTGCTTGTTGTTGTCCCGCTTGTCCTCCCCTGCTACCAGGCCTGTCTGGACTAACCATGCTACAATGTGAGGGGTACATAGGAATTAACTCTGCACACAGGGAACTTTTAATTCCACAATTATATTTGTATAGCATTTAGTTGTGTTGGGAAAAATAAATTCCCCCCTTTAACAATAATTGTGTTTTCATAGTTTAAGAATTTTCTCCTGTGCAGTAAAATATGTTTTTTATGTGTCATTGTCCTGTTTTTACATGTGCTCGAAACCCTGAGCTTGAATGGCTTTCATGTAACAACATATTTAACTCCAAAACCTTTGTTGTTTGTCTAATATACATTCTGTTTATATAAACCTATTAATAATAAGTACCAACAGATGAATTGTAAAAAAAAACCCTAGGGAAATATAAGAATCACATAAATAATAAAGAAGAAATCACAGCACAACTTAAGGTATCTGAAAGACTTAATAAAATGGCATGGCGCAAAGTAACATTTTTCAAACATGTTTCAGGAAAATAAAATGGGAAAACAAGAACAATTTAAACAACAGAGCAAATCCTAAATATCATACTGATCCCTAGGATAGGAAGAATTTCTGATTGCATACGGTGACCTTTTAAACAAGCTTCTGCAGGAATTTTATTGTAGTCTTTTATGGCTCCAACTTTATCTCTTTTATTTGTACCTCTTAGAAATATAGCTTTTCATCCAATCAATCACCCATTTATAGATTTACGCAGAGATAAATATGAACTATGGCACATTGTATGACAGTGGTCAGCATCTACGTTTAACATTTAGCAAGCATCTGACTATTGTCAATAACTGATGAATATGTCAAAAGAACTCTGATGCTGCTGCTGCACTTGGGGCACCTGCTGCATTCTGGCTGCTTTGTGGGCAAGGGAGACTACTACTCCTTTGCTTGCAAGGAATTCCGAGGTGGCACCCTACCTTAAAGCCTCTGTGCTCGCTAATATTAAACAATATGGAGGTAATACGCCTTCACTGTACCATCTGCGTCACTACACATGCATCACTGTTGTAAAAGGAACACATTATCTTACAAGTTGGTTGAGAAACAATTCGGTATTCATATTACAGGAAACATTGATAGACATGCATAGGAATGCTAAAAGAATTACCCCTGCAGGAGACAAACAACAGCACACACAGTTTTGACCCTTAAATTTAGAAGGATGTCTTAAATGTGATATGCAGGAAATGGCAGACAGTATGATTAATGTAAAGTAATGATTACAGGGAGATGATATGTGTACTTTTGAAGTGNTCTGCAATTGAGTTATCAGTGCAGAAAGCATGAACAACTGATAAGTAGCACATGCTGAGACTTTAATGAAGCTTTGATCAACCAGTGAGATCTGTTTTTTATATTCTATGTTCATTTTTTTCTGTTAAATATAAAATATGGATGTTGACACTGTGAAATTCCTCCTCAGTTTGTTGCAGTATATGTAATAAAATTAGTTTGAATTAAAATACAGAACTCTATTATCATTTGTTATGCCAAAATTGTGATTTCCTTAGCGAAAAGTACTATAATATATAACTGCATGTAAGATCAGAGACTATCATTTTGAGATATAGATATTATTTTTAATAAAGAAGATAAATACAGCAGTTCTCACTTTTTGTATTGAGATTTCAGTTTGGTTTAAGGCAGTGTATTCCCTATGGTGGAGAAGCAAAAGCACCACTGTTGGTGTAATCTATAGTTTGACGGCAGATAACACAGAAAAAATAGAAATATTTTAAAAAGAACATTTATGTAATATATATATTTTTAAGCTTGTAAAAGAGGCAGTTTCTGCAATGCAACAGACCCACCAATTCCCGGCGACAACTTACCCAGACACATATGTACCTTATACCTGGAGGAGGTGCCATTAGCGCGTCAGGTGGAGCTCACCTCTACTCTGTTGTTGTCTTGGATGTGAACACTGACAGGGGTAGATCCCCCAAATATGATGAGTGGAACAGGAATACTTCCTAAAGTATAGGGCATGAGAAAAGAGAGAGTGTCCAGGAGCCTGGCTGACAGTTGGTGTGTAACCTAGCTGCCTGTCTGGAGGACACTTGGTTGCCCTAGCCAAAGTATTCTCCCTGCATGCAAACACTAACATTAATTTTGTCTCCCCTGCAATTCATTAATTTTGTCTCCCCTGCAATTCAACATGGTTTTACCCACTCTTAAGTAAGCCTATGGTGCCTAAAGAATCTGGCCCTTTGCGCCACAAAAGGAGGAGAATATAGAAGATATTTCTTAACTGATTGTGGTGCTTTCTAATGTCCTCAGATGTTTTCTGAAACAATACACAGCTTACTCTAATCCATTATCTTACTACTATCTAAATGCTACCTACAGGGAATACTCCTCTTACTTCCACAACAATTTCTATCTTGAATAAATTTAGCTTATTGAATCCTACATATACACCTAACATACAAAAGGACAACGTTTTATACATCTATATAAGAAGGCTTATGTGTTGTAGTAAACACTTATACCTGATTTCCCCTGGAGGGGGGGGGACCATCCACCTGCCAAGATTGAACCACACAAGTCTGCAATAAATCCTTCTGGAGGGAATAGTTATCTCTTTCACGACCTTTATTGTTTGTATACTATGACATTAGAGGTGGTTAGAATAAACAACCCTGGGAGACATGATGGGCTGCCACGTTTATAACACTTGCCTGCACCAAAGCCTAACCCCACCCTGTTTCTAAACTAACCTAATAAAGGAGGTTATATATTAAACAGTAATATATTTTCAAACAGTAAATCAGTGCACACTTCTTTTTCTACTTAAATATACTTTTTGGAGGGCAATAAAACAAAATTACCATTAATCAGTTTTGTTTCATAGCATTGGCATCTTTGATCATACAGCAAGCTACCCCGACCACACCACAGGATATTAGTGGAATGAGTTAGGGTATTTCAAAAGGCAGAGGTGACTCTTCTCTTAATGGGATTGACAGGCTCATCATGCATCTCATCCCTGGTATCAGAGCGCAGGTTGCCTGGTACCCAGGACTCCATCATCAAGGTATAATCTGGGCATTTTCCATCAAGTTCACTGACCCAAACCAGATCAACAAGGAGATACATGGTGTTCGGTACTGTCTTCCTCTCTATTGACTTGGCATCGAAGCCATTAACTGATCTTAGGCTATCAAAAGGATTTTCCCACTCAGAAGATTCTGGTACCAGGTGTAAGTCAGAATCTTCTCCGTCAGTGGATAATAGACTACTCACATCTTCACAGTCAACTAATTCACCCCACTCCTCTCTTGTCCGACGGCAGGGGTCCCCCACGACTCTTGTTGAGGAAAAGTCACGGTCAGTACCCAGTCACCCAGTCAGTAGTAGTATGACGTACGCCTCCCCAGTTCTCGAGCTTCTGAACCTCGTCTGGTCCCAGCACATACCAGAAGTCCCAAGGTTCTTCAGGGTCTATTGGCAGGTCATCAATACAGCTTGTCTGCAGTTTTGTCGGTGTGGGGTGAGAGAATGATGTCTGTAGTCAGCAGGTGACTAGGCACCTGGAGATGTCCATTAATCCTTTTTTCTCCAGGGAGTAGTATGGCGCTTCTGTATGACCAAGATATCACAAGCCTATTGAAATGGTGCTGTAAAGGTGAGAGTGGGGAGGCCTATTGGCCTAAGATGGCACTGCTGTGGCTGGCTATGGCTTTATTTTCAAAACATAGGCAGAGTGCAGCAAAAGAACTTTCTGCTTTCCTTTACCGCCTTCCTTCAATTTCTATTAATAGTTTTTTTTATCATGATAATGAAGCATTTAGCATATACAATATAATGTGTAATTATGAGCAGGTTCAGACAGCCAAATACAGAACTAGCCATTCACCTGTGTTGGTTTCTGTGAACTATTTATTTATTAAATACCTTTTTGTTTATAAAATACATAATTTTTCTATGTTTGAATAGTAATGTATGGCTGCACATTCTATTTAGGTATTATTTAAAACATTGTGCAAAATTTATGGAACGTGCAAACTTGTTTAGGATTTTTTTTTATATAAGTCTGCAACACTATCCAGTGCTTAAAAGGTCACAGCTATGGATAGAACACCTGCAGTAGTAGCAGCAGATTTGCACTTTTGCTGCAGGAAAACTCTGGATTAGGTCCGTAATGGCACTGGTGAGGATTAGATTGTAATTAAAATAAGGTTAATTAAGATTCTTAATTAAAATAAGGTCTAATAAGGTCTAGGAACTAAATATAGACCATAAGTATTTAACTTCTATTGATAATTGAATAACATGCAAAAGACTAAGAAGCATACATCAGAATACAGCGGTTGCCGCGTACAAGCACTCCTCCTCCAATCTTTTAGACCACCAGTTGCACTCACATATTATGTCTTGTGAAAGTGTATATACAGAAGTATCATCCAATGCTGTCCTCTTCTGGTTTCCTCTGCACTCCCCTCTGATTATACCGGTATACTGGAAACAATTCAAGAGGAAACCTCTAATGGTGAACAGGGGCGAACGCAGGATTTTGGAAGGGGGGTTTCCAAATATTCATAAAAATATCAGTGGCAAATGCAGGTTTTTGGAAGGGTGGTTTCTAAAGCATGTATGGTATTGTGGAGATGGTGCACTGCATACAGTAGTATTTTATATAGTGCACCATTCCCAGGCCCATGATATATGGGTCTGGAATAGACACACTATATAAAGTACATAATGGGTATATTCATATACTGTATATATATATATATATATATATATATATATATATATATTATATATTATCGGATAGATTAGTCTCTGGGAATGGAACTATATAATGTATATTGTGTGTCACTCCTAAATCTTTATATGCCACACACATTGTATAATGCCATCTCAGACCTCTAATTTACTTCATACAGTGTGCCAGCTCCTAATATTTAATATAACCCCCATATAATACAGCAATATAAGGGGGGTTTCTGGGCAGATGATACTTCTGTATATGCAATGCCTTCCACACAAGACACATAATATGTGCAATTGGTGGTCTAAAAGATTGGATTTAGTTTGGGTGTACTTCACTATTTGTTTCTCCTTGTTCTTTTATATTTAAAATTTCATGTTTTGGGAAGAGGATCAATTCATAAGGACTGAAAGGAGAAGCATCTATGATTTGTTAAAAAGAATGTAATCTGGCAATGAATTGACTTCCATACATTCTAGAAAACAGACAGTGGTATTCGCATCTTCTTGAACTTATTTGAATTGTATTGGAGTTGCATGTGCTGATGTTGATTTCATTTATGTATGATTAATTCTGTTCTTATATATATATTATTTTTCTAAAGTATGTGAGAAAAGGTGGGAAATAGTTAATTCCCATAGGGATTAACTTAGCTGCTTATTATTGACGCCGGCTAATCACTCCATTTTTTTTTTTATAAAGCAGGGACCTTACCTTAACTTTTCTGCACTATCACCATGCAAAATGAGGATGTTGTGGTAGTTAGGCCACTGTACAATTACCAAACATACCCTCTTCCACTTTACGGACCTCATATACACCTCACTGGACTACGTTCCATTAATGCCATTAATCTGTTGTGTAGTGAGAGCAAACCCAGTTTCTGCTCTCTGCAAACTCTTTTCTGGATCTGGAACCAGCCGGAGGTCTCTATATTTGACTTTTATTGCCTATCACCCATAGTATAGTTATTAAATAAATGGATAAAGGAGCACATGTTTTAGACAATTATATCATCTTCACTGTACAAGTGCTAATACAATTTAATTCATAGTGAGTGCAACAATAATATCAATTAGAGATGAGCGGGTTCGGATCCCAGAGTCTCTGGGATCCGGGGCGAATCTGGGCAGGCTCGGGGGGTGCCTCCTCGGTTCCGAGCAGGAACCGAGGCAAAACCCCGTCCCTGTGACGTCGGATCT
>JABWIB010000556.1:33012-73547 GCA_016617825.1 Platyplectrum ornatum | reverse complement strand
CATGTGTAATATCACCAATAAATATATTAAATAGCACAGGTCCAAGCACAGATCCCTGGGGAACTTCACTTGTAACCCTACCATCCCCTGAATGGATTGGTGTATATTATGGGATACATATAGTATCCCATATAAGTGAAGTACAGTTAACGTGCTTCACGCAGTATCCTCCTCCTCCTGCTACTCCCGTATACTGTAAATGAAGCACAGTTAAAGTGCTTCACACAGTATTCCCCTCCTGCTGCTCCTTTATAAATGAAATAGTTAACGTGCTTCACACAGTATCCTCCTTCTGCTGCTCCCGTATAAGTGAAGCACAGTTAACATACAGTATCCTGCTCCTGTATAAGTTTTTTCACACTTTAACTAGGGCCTGGTAGGTAATGTGCACATTAACTAGTTAATGTGAGAAACGCAAGCAATATGAAACCAATTTCCTCACTTTAACTGCTCGCCCCCGTTAATGTGCACATTACCTAGTTAATGTGCAAATTAACTGGTTTCCCGCACATTAACTGTAACATATATACTGGAGATGAGCATCGTCCCTCGTGTTTAGGTTTTGGCTTTGTTTCTAAGAAATATTTTGCTTCTGTTTTGTAATGTTTTTAAAATTGCTAAATTTACCTAAATTCATGTAATTTGTATGTTTTTTCACTCTAACAGTATTACTGACATGAAAAACATGTCGGCTGTTAGACCCCTGCTTTAAGTCAATCTTGCGTGTGACCACTAACCACATAAATAGGGTCAAACCCTGCCCCATTTGATACATTTAAAATATTCACTTGCTCAACTAGCATAATTGTAGGTGGGTAGGGGTACAGGTGCAACTGAAAATAGGTTATGTCTCTCAGACATTAAAACCACGGACCATTTAGAAAAGCTCCTGACGCGTTTCTTCTCATAACTCAAGATTTTATCAGAGGAATACCATTATGAGGGGAAATTCAGTAAGCGTCAATTTGCTCAAATCGCCAAATCTAAGCGATTTCATTGCTGAATTGTCGTTTGGAGGATTCACTAACCGTCAATTTATTTATAATTTGCTTGTTCTGTTGTTGTTTATGAACTCCCCAAGTTGAATTTGCTATGTCGAATTTTACAATAGCATACCATAGCATACAGATCTCAAATTCACTATTTGTCGTATTTGTTAATCGCCAAGAATTCGCCATGTCGATTTAAAAAAATTAACACTAGATCAATCGCCACAAGAGTAAGGGGATTTGAGCCCTGTCACTAGCCATAGCAATGATTGGTAATTAGGTACACTATAAAAAGGCTCCATTTTAATGGTAACACTTGGATGTGTGATTGCTAGCATGGAAGCGGCTGCATGTATGACCGTAGTCTTAGGCATAGGTCAGGTGGAGGAGAGGAGACCCAACAGCATGATCCAAACTGTGCATAGAATGCCACGGCCGTTGCAGATTTTTCTGGCCCATAAGGACCTGGGCTCCTTAACCGTTCAGGAGGTGGTGAGGTTATTTCGTATTAACTGTGCCACACTTCTGAACTTACATGATCAGGTGAGAGAGGATTTTGAGCTAGAGAGTGGTTGTTGTCATGCAGTTCTTGGGCTGCTGAAATTAATGTGTTCCATTCATTTCCTGGCGACTGGGTCATTCCAGTTTGTGTCAGGGCGTGTGCTTGGAATATCACAGCCAATGCTTATCAGGTGTTAAGTGCTCTGGTTAAAATTATGCGCAGACATTTCTGTTTCCCCAGCCACTAAGCAGCATGGCGTGAGCTTAAGCACGGCTTATATGCGCCCTCAGGATTTCCATCTGTTCTGGGAGCCATAGATTGCACTCACGTAGCATGAAGAGCACCCAGGAACACAGGGAACACCTATATGAACCGACATTCCCTACCATTCCCTAAATGTTTAGGTGGTCTGTGATGCCAACCTATAAATTTTGAGTGTATATGCCATCTTTCCCGGCTCATGTGACAATGCCTATTTTCTTAGGCGCTCAGGTCTGTTTGATTTTAAAATGTAATTTAATGTAAACAGCTAAATAAAATGCAACATTTACCATGTGCTCTCATTACAGAATCCTCGCCTGCTGTGACGAGCCAGTCTGGAGGATTACTTACATGCGGGAGAATATTCGCTTTCAGCATGTTCACTTGCTGCATAAGATGGGCCTACAAAATTAAACGGTACATATTGTTACACATATTGAGATTTTATTAAGTAAATGTGTTTATATGAAATTTAGTTTGTCATTATGCAGATTATAATATGATTTTAAACATTCCCAAACTTTCTATCTTTAGAAACAATACGCATTTGTTTGTAATCTGAAAACTACCATGCAAAATGCAATTGCTTACAACATATTAAAAATGTTGGGTTCACACAACCATTGTTGTAAGCACATTTTATTTCAAAATGTGCTGCATTTGTCCTGTGCACTCTCCATGATGCGTGCATTTTTCTAGTGTCAAAACATGGATGAACGCATTATTTATATACATGTTGCATCAAATATCACCATATTTACCCTTAATTTTATTACAAAAGAATATACAATACAGTTTAACAATGTATGACCTTAGCAAAGTCAATCTATATACAGAATAAAAAAAAAGTAATTATTTTTATTAAACATATAAACATTCATATACATAATGCTACACACGACTACTAACAAACAATTACACAGGCACACTCCAAGCAGACAACCTTTCACACAAAAAAGTGAAAACTAGACACAACAACAAATGGCGATATTACAAACACTCTCCAATCAACAATCACTATTTTCTCCTCTGCTATCAGCTCCAAACCAAACACACTCCCTACCTCACCATCTCCAAATACCACTGAGGAAAACGCCCATGCCATAAAGTTTATATAGTGAGCGAAATAATGCACCAGTAAATATGATTGTAATTCGCCAAAACACCTAGCAAAATTGCCAGTGTAAACATATAAAGTCACATATAAATAAACAGATACTAATACATAAAATTGCATATATATATGCTTTTGTAAATAAAAGAGAAGGATCTCCCTCTCAACTGTGGAGCAGCTTATGGTTTTAAAATTTAGTTTACCCCAGGTTGTCATGACGACCCAATGACATCCAGTGACGTCACCGGGTAGGGGTTCACATTAACCAGGAAGTGGGAGGTCTGGTGGTTACAGAGACCGAGACAACTGAGAAGTACACCACATGGGGCTTTTATTTTATCATATAAAGGTATGTTTTGTCCTGATACAAAATAATCCTGTCTCTGTTATCGGGAAAGCTCTCTTTAACTTTGTCCTGTGTTCACAAGCACCAGCTGTGTTTCTGGACAGCAATTTTGCCTGGGTTGCAATGTTCTGTTGTGTCTTGTTGCATTCATTTCTGATCTGTTTCTTCTTGTATTGGGCACTGGTGTTCATGTCTGGTGTGTCACTTCTGCTATCTGCAGTGTCCAGTTCTTATCTGTCTGGAATGTCAAACAAAGACAGACAGATAGCAGTGTCCAGTCCACAGTATTTATCTCTGTCCAGTCTGTCAGTCTTGATGACCTTGGTCATGCCTTCTTTCTTTACTATGCGGTGCCTTCCACTCTGGTGGATACTCCTTGAGCTTTTGCCAGGGACAACTACAAGTCTGTCCACACAACCTGAGACTCCATCAAAAACCAGACAATGATTTAGACTATACCCTGGTGTGTGGCATCCTGGGTAATAAAGTGGGAATTTTGACGTATAAGTATGATGCCTGCCCCTTTGGAAGTGGTGGGGCTTACACAAGGCGGTGCATCTTAGCAGGAAAAAAGGTTACGGTGTACCATACTGATGTATACCAACCCACTTACATTGTTCAGTAATTTTCTTTTGTTTATGCAAGTTTATGCTATACAGCAACCGTTTTGATTTTTAGTTATTACAAACTTAGCACCAAACAAGCAATTAATGTGCCAATAACGCTCCAGACACCGAACCTAAGTTGACCTTCACAAGAAAATGAGAGACAGCAGAGATGTCTCAGCAATCAACATTCTAATTGCTTCTCAGATGAAAGGACAAATGACACTTTGAAGTTAGAACATTTCCTCTATACAAACAGAATACATGAGAACTGTAATAAGAAGCCCAATGTACAATGACCTGCAGTTCAACATTTCTTAGTTGTTAGTTGTTTGGGATGATATACAACAGTTATCAGAGTAACTTAACATGATAACATTGAATCTATGATATAAGAACAATAACTATTTTAACTTCTGGATAGACTCATTCATGGGTGAAATGGTGGAAAAGTGCACTAATGCACATGCGCACACCAGATGTACTCATGCGGCTGGGCCAGACCTGTTGGGCCAGACCTGTATTCCATGCACATCAACATCGCACCAACGGGTGCATCAGAGTATGAATCTGGGTCTGAATCACTGCATCAGCCCAGGTCCCGGGAGATTTGTAGACTCTCCCAGGATACCAGGATAAATATATCCTTTTGTCCTGCTATAACTATTTTGCTGAATTCCAAAAAGTTCCCTAAAATTACTTTATGACTGATTTAAAAGCAAAACTAAAAAGGGGAGCCACTAGGTCCTTCTTGACTTTAATCTCATAGCTCAACTTGTTGTAGTACAGTATAAGAAATGTACTGAAATTTCTTACCTTGTTTCCCATCCCCTTTTCTTGTACTTGTTGATCAGAAATGCAGCTATATCATATTTTGTGTACTGTACTCTTTGTCCAGGATGCACAGATTTCTAGAATTATGGATAAGAAAAGAAATAATACAGAAAAAAGGTGCAAAGTTTACATTAAGCTTTAACTGAAATTAGCTTTGTAAAGGGATATTGTGTTTCTATTTATTTAATTGTATTCTTACCTTTGCACTGTCTCTATCACTGCACAAAACCTTCATTTGTATTCTGCATTCAAAAGGTAAACCCAGCTGGTCTCCAATAATTTGGAATTCCAGTATTAGCTCTAACACCATAGTAAGTTATTGGAGAGCAGCTGGGTTTACCATAGTTAGAATTGCTACTGGGATCCCAAATTATTGAAGAGCAGCTGGGTTAAACTACTGAATGTAGAATAGTAATTAGAAAAAAATCACTATGCAAAAAAGAAATAATGATTTTAAGGATTGGACAGTTAATGGTAAATATAGAATACTTGAGGGTGTCTTCCTTTTAACTGGTGGCTGCAGGATTTCTTCTGCATAAATATAGCCACTAAATATTTAGAATTGCTCTCCAATAATTTCTACGATAGGAGCATTAAAACATGAATTGCATGTTGCATGTATTTCAAAAAGTGCTACTTGTTTATCAAGACATTATTTATCAAGACATTTCTCCCAACATTCTTGTCCCAGAAAACGGGATAAATAAGCCTTGCCTCCAACCCCACCTAATTCCAACCATAACTTTGTCCAAATTCCAGTCCTTTACAAGCTGTTTTCTGGAAAATACAAAAAACAGTTTTGTGCCCTAATCAGGACAAAGTTCAGGCAGACGGGATGAGGGGACAGTCACAGGAAATCGTAACAGTCCTTCTGAATCCGGGACACTTGGTAGGTATGGTTAAGAGGCCCAGGTACAATGTGCAACATATTTTAGAATGCTTTTGTATACTGCTTTAAAGTTAATTATTGGGGAGTTGCCAGGTGCTGAACTAACATTACTTCCAGGTAGTTTAATGCAGTTCTAGTTTTTAAATAACATTATGAAAAATTAATGCAACCATGGACCTACTCATTGAGAAAATAATACCATACCTCTCAGTGTTGATAAGAAAGTTAACTTTCAGCCTATTTGATGCATGTACTGTTATTTAGTGTTTAAAAATTAATCTACCCAGACAGCTAAGATAGAAAAAAATCTCAACTCCTGGAACTGTAAAGTCAATGATTCCCACAGATACATTAATATTGGATGCCTTTTTCCTGTCTCTTCAAATTTCAATCTGTTGTAGACAAAAGAAGATTAAACTATTAACAGGAATTGTGACTATTGTACGTACAACCGAAAAGGGATTCTGGTTGGAACGACAGTGTGTTTAACATGCGATCTACCAGATAGTTTTAAAGCACCCTATTATTTATAAGCGCCGTATGGCATATTTCTTTTTTCCAAACTGAAAGACTTTGAAAAATAAAAATGTAAAATACTACAATGTAGGTTTTTAATCATTTTTAATCCTTTTAAACATTTTGATAAGATTGGATCAATGTAATACCCTCCATATGTTCCAGTTACCAAAGTTGAAGTACTTTAAACGCTACTCCATACAATTTTAATGCAATGCAAGCAATACTTTTTTATAAAAATTCTGTATTGTTTAAATTACTTTCCTTGTTTTCATCAATAATAGTAGAAACCAGGGCCCTGACTTAGTTGTGCATACAGGAAACGGCATTAGAACTTTTTACTTTTGAGGAGGCTGGTTCCCCCCTCCTCAAGACACCCCCACCTCTTCTCTTTTCGAGGCAACCACCCCTCCCCTTAAGGCGCCCCCTTTAGTAGATGGAGTGCCTGTCACTGTGTAACAGGCACCCAAGTTACACTGTAGGAACTGGTAAGCTGCTCAGTCAACACTTTGCCCAATGTTACATAGGAACTCTGTAATAGGCTATAAATGGGTCAACATATATAGTGGGTCCCTGCGCCCCCAATTTCTCTATAGCTGCAAGAGGACAATATTTGTGGTATACAACACCCAATATACCTAAAATAGGACCCCAGGAGATAAATCCAAATAGATACAATATCAGCTTACACAAAAATTCAATATTTAACTTCCCGCGCTAGATCTTACATCGGGTTCCACCTAGGAGAAAGGAGGAGCACTAGAGAAAAGGTTACATTTTTGATGCCTGCAATCAAGAAATCAGAATGTGAGTAGGATGAACTAATATAATAAAATAATAAATTTTAAGCTGTCTTCACTATTGGCACCTACTTTATATCCTCAAAGGGAGAAGATTAAGGAGGACACTAAGTGGGAGTGTGGACCATATGTTTCTGTAATAGGCTGTGCTCCAGAGGCTTCTGACGCTTATGGGTATACCATACCCTACCTTTTTAGGCCACCCTAATCGGGACACTTGGGAGGTATGCAATGTTCACTATCTTTGTTCATTGTCGGGACTAACAGTGTATGGATAGGGCCCCAGAGAGTGAATTTATTGTTATGTTTTGTAATTTTTTTATACTATCAAAATTTCAAATAGATTTTTGTAAGCAAACAAAAGTCCTATCCAGGGATTGTTTTAATAATAGAGGGGAAACTACTCTGAATAGATTATTGTACTCACCTTTTATCTTTTTTACTGCCAGTTATTCAATGCTGACTTCCCCTCTGTCATCTCTGAGTGCTGGGAGAGATATTTGTGTTCCAATTTTCTAGTGTCAATATCAAGAGCTCTTCTGCATTGCATTGGCTGTTGCAATACAATAAGATCAGAAAAAGTTTCTATTCGACTGGCTGCTGTGAAAAAGAAAAAAGCTAACTATTTGTAGAGTAAATGTTACATTTTTGATGCCATGCACTGATCAGTCTTCAGATTCCATGGCCTAGATTTACTAAATTGCAGGAAAGGAAATTGGAGGTGTTTCCATTAGCAACCAATATAGAGTCTGGATAACATTCTCTAGTAATATGAAAAAGAAAACTAGAATCTGATTGGATGTTATAGGCAACATCTCCACTTATGCTTGCCGGCAGTTTAGTAAATAAAGGCCCATATGTTGACTCCTGAAATTTTGGACGCTGATAGTTGACATGGTTGGAAGTATTCAAGTGTAGAGGGTGTAGAGAGTGATATGTAGGATGAGAAATTGGAAGGGAACAGAAAAAGAATTAGACTGATACCCCTTTTCCACTGACAAAATGGGTCCCAAGAACAAAAACCCAGGTTACTGGGATTTTTCCTGGGTCACTGTAGTGGAAAAGGGGTTTCCCTTTAAAACCCTGGAAAAACCCAGGTTCATACTGCAGTGAAAAAAGGGTTTTTTTTGACTTGGGAAAACAGCAGGGTAAAAACCCAGATTTAAACCTGGGTTTTTGGTGGAAAAGAGGTATTAGAAAGTGTGGGGACTAGTTAGAGAGCAATAGGAAACATTATCATTTTATCCTGGGTACCAGGTCCAAATTTATGATCATTCTGGCGACCCTTTGTCGATAATTTATTGAGCCCTGTAGTAAGATGCCTTTTTACTTATATATTATTCATAATGATTTTTATGTCAATTGATATAGTAGGGATATTGTTATGCTTATTCATTCATCTTATTTTGAAGTCTACTGCTTCTATATATATCAAGATAATAGATACATCAGTGTTGTAAGATAATTGTCTTGGTAGACCTTCTAATTTTCTTGTAATGCACAACATCAAGGTCTTAATTGCAAAGTGTTGTAAGGTACTAGCGAGGTTAATTAGATGTCATCAATCACAGCTATGGAAATATATTGTGACCAAAGCTCATTAGCATCTCATTAACATTAATTATGGGATTAAAACTGTATATAGTCCACAAGGCATCTAAATACTGCCACTATTTTGAGATAAGGCAGTCATGCCTGGAATGCCTAAGGTGGTGATCCAGCAGTCCTATTATTTGCAGATTATCTGTTTTATGTGACTTGACCTATTGCTAACTTTCATGGTTTCCATACACTGCTTTTGCACATCAGTCCGACTCAGAACATCAACCATAGATGAGACATCCCCACCTCCAGATATGGTATTTTTTACTGTCTAAATTAGTGCCTACAAGATCAAGTGTTCACTTAAATATATAAAGCACCCAGAGTAGGAAACATATTAACTTCCTATGGCAATGTGTTTGGGGATGGTTAGTAGAAAAGAGGCAAAGGGTAAATATGGTGGAGCTCAGAAAGGTATACGGAAAAGAGCTGGGTATGTTTGAGGGGCTGATGGTATAAGAGGGAATTTGAACGGTTAGTAACATTCTGAGATTGTTGGGGTATGAATGCATTTCTAGTGGAGAAGAATGTGGCACGTATCTGCAGAGATCCAACAAGGGGATTGCTGGAGATACGCATCAGATGTCAGTCTTAAAGATGGTGAAATAGCCTCTGCCCTCTTTGGTGAATTGTAAAGTAAATTAATGAATACTACTTATGTAGTGCAAACTTGTAGTTTAGTGTACTGTTTCAATTATTTATGATTCATAGGACAGAAGAGAATCAAGGGGCATACAACCATTTTAAACCATGTCCTGTAAATACATTTAGACTGTGCATATGATGCTGTAATTTTATTTAAAGGTTTAATTTTTATTTTTCTACATTATGGGCCAGATTCAGCTTTTCACTCTCATGACTATTACACTCTCATGGGCAAAACCATGTTGAATTGCAGGNAAAACCATGTTGAATTGCAGGGGAGGTAAATTTAATTAGTTGCAATCAGCATAACAAGTGACAGCTGATGTTTCCTAGTCCTAATCTAATAACAGTGTAATAGTAACGCTGGTCAGTATCTGTGTGCAACATGCAACAATAAAGTATTCTCCCTGCATGCATTTTACCTGAAATTTATTTTACCTCCCCTGCAATTCAACATGGTTTTGCCCATGAGAGTGTAACTCATGAGTGTAAGTCATGAGAGTGAAAAGCTGAATCCAGCCCTAGGTCACTACTGTTGCCATTGCACATTGAATAATATGATTATTATTTAAACATAACATTAGAAAAATCATTACTAAGAAAACAGGTTCATTGGGGTGACACTACCGTAATGATAATACTACTTAGCTGCATTGTTAAGGTGTTTTATCAAGGACATTTGTATGTGGAAATGAAGCAGTCTAAGATGTTAAAGAGCATGGTTCCTGTTGGTACTCACTCTCCTATGATTTCTTATAAGATCAATTTGCTGACATGGACTGAGCTGAGGACAGAGCCCTATTTCCAAAACTAAATACTACAATTACAAATACAAAATTGAAAAATCTCAGTCCAGATGCTTTCTCATTAACATACCCTATGTTGCTTCCCTAGGAATCTGTGTCGCCTGATGTTCAGGGTTTGGTTACTCAAAGTACTGTCACTATATGTGATATATTGTTTCTGTGGGCCATTGTGTTGTACTTTGGCATTCAAAAGGTGTTAAAATAGACAGAAAGTTCAGAAAGGTGTGAAGTCTACTGTGATCCAGGATCTGGTTATGGCCTCTCCGACTGGAGCCACATTTGTGAGGGCATGGCCTGGTTTATAATTCCTGCTAGTTTAAAAGTCTATGACGGAGGAGTGTTATGGTAGGTTGTCTGTACCTATGACCAGCTTTTGATAATGAATTTAAGGTGATGTTCCTAAATATGTATCCATTGTTTGTATTCCACACCTTCTTCCACTCCAACACTTTACTGAGATTTATTGCTACAATGGATCTGACAATGTAAGGTAGATGCCTGTCTGTCCCAACTGTGGACAAAATGTTTTTCATCTGAAGGTGTTGGTTTCACTTGATTAATATAAACATTAAGCATTCATGAACCACACAGGTGGGACATGTCCATGAAATTTTCAATTTTGTCCATGAATGCATTTTTATATGAATTTTAGCTAGTAACAGTTAGCATTCATATACTGTACATGTGGTTTTCAATTACATGATTTCCTGGATATTTGTGATAGAAATAGAAAACAGGATTTTAATTGCAACTGATTTCTAAAATTGTATATTAATTTTCAAGAGCATTCTAAATTTTTGCATATGGAAGGGAGGTTTGTCAGTTGGTGAACACAACCATGAACAACTTATCTCACCTCTCATCCCTCAACAAAAGTAATTTGGTCATTGTGATTAATCTCAGGCAATGACCTATTAAATCTATTCTCTGGTATCTTAACAAAAAGCTATGATGAAGTGTCATTCCTTCCTTCAGAATTACCTGTATCTATGGAAAGGATGTATGTGTTAGAAGCTATTGCAAGCATCTAATAGCAGCAGAACCAGTAGTGCTTTAAAGGTTTAATGAAAAATGTGATTGTGGCCTCCAGCTCCAAACTGAAAAAGACTGTTCCAGGGTCACCTCTTCTGCAATTAGGTCTCCTGTAAGTATGAGTTTAAAAGTTATTATAGCATGAGGGTTGTGGAGGTAGAACCCCACCCTCTGATTTTCAGTGCCTTGACCAAAGAATTTTCTCTGGAATTTTTAGTCTGCAAATGTACTGTAGTGAAGTCACAAAATGGGCAGGACTTGATGGACAACAACTTCATACTTTTACTATGGGTGACATCCCCATAATAACAGTCGGGTTTGAAGGGAGTGATTAACATTGAATCTCTGCCTTCAAACCAGGTCCTGGGAGAAATGCCTGAAAGCTGGGAGTCTCCCAAATATTCCAGAAGAGTTGACCACCCTGCTTTAACCAATACTGGAGAAAATAATATTTTAAACTGTGAGGTGGTTCTGGAAATGACTCGAAATGAATGTTATTAATGTTGCTGATTAGATCTTTTTATAATTTATAAAAAAATAATAATAAAATAAGTAAAAATATTTAAGGTGGATTCCCCCCCCCAAAAAAAGGAGAAAACTCAGGCTTGCTGCTTTTCACAGATTAAAGCAGCCATAAATGTATAAGAGCACTGATCTCCTATGAACTCTATTACATATATCTATATCTATGGGTCTCTTCACCTACCTTCAATTTTCTGCAGTGCTGTACAGAGAACACTCACTTAAACTTCCCCTGAGTCACCATGCCACGTTATTTTTTGTCTTGCATTTTCTTATTTTTTTTTACTCTAAATTTAAATGGAAAATTTGATTTCTATTAAACAATGAATAAACAATTATGCATAACAATTATTTTGTCCATTTCATGTTACCATAAAAAAGATTATTTTTTATTGCAGAGTAATAGCATGCAAAATAGCAAACATTTACCATAGCTGCATCTTTATTGAACAATTACAATGATTATTTGTATACAACCTTTTAAATGGTCCTGAAATGATGTATGTCTTCATGTGCCGTTAATACATACAATACAAATATAAATAATAAAGTGTAGTACAAAGTGAAAAATAAATCTCCCGTGTTTTCAAGGATATTTTCTATTGAACTATAACAATGTTTAATTTGCCTAAAAGGCATCATTCAAAACAATTGTCCAAGGACTTTGCAAATTTATATCTATATTTTGAAACTGACATTAAAGGGTACATAAGTTGCAGAAATCAATAGTGTCAACTAACAATACAGGACTAACCTGAATGTCTTGTAGAAAACAGAATACACTAAAACAATAAAATGTATAAATTATTTAGTGATTGAAGCTGAACAACTGGCAGATCTTTTCAGATTTCTTCACACAAGGTTTCAGCTTCCCTATATAAATATCTAGAAAAAAATATGAACACAATAATGTGAAATTGATACATTTGAAAAAACCCAAACAAAACCCCCAATAGGTGTTACCAAGATATTTTACTAATAAAAATAATAAAACAAGTATTTAGAAGCTGTTTTCATCTGGTGGTTGCCAGTCATGGACATAATACAGTGTTAAACATCTGAGTCCTTCAATGTGAATTAAATTTTAAAGATTATCATCATCAATTATTTAAATAGCGCCACAAATTCCAAAATGATCTACAGAGAATATTTTTGTCTTTCTCATCAATCCTTGCCAAATTGGAGGTTGCATTCAAAATTCCCAAATACACAGACCAAGATTGTGAGGAAGAAGTTCCAAACACTTGATTCATCATTATTTATTTAAATGATTCATTAGAAGTACAGGTAATCATTGAATATTTCTCAAATTAAACTTTCAACATTTTGAGGTTTGAAGATACTGGTAATATTAATACACTATTGTTAAATAAATTCATTTTTATGTAAATATGTTATATTTTAAATAATTTCTTACTACTAGGGATCAAGAATGATGTTAAAATATGATTTTTTTTATAACACAATCATTGTTGCTATCTGAACTACAAGTATAAGTGTATATGATTTTAACAACCCTTTTCCATCTTGTGAACAGAAACACATGAGCTAGTATTTCTATAAGAAAGTCTCTAATATAAAGATTTTTTCTATACAGAAACATGGTGAATATAGCTCCTTGAGTAAGGTCAACACTTTTTATTTAAATAATAATACAAGGAAGAGAAAAGAATGTGCAAAGTTTACATTTCATGTATTCGTTAAAGTAAAGGCTATTAAATATAGCAAGAATATTCAAGTTTTTACATTTCTCAAAAATAAATGTGCTTAGTGCACAGTGAAACATAGAAAGACTCACATATTCTTGCATAGTAACAAAGTGGAAGTCAATATACAGTATTCAAAATAAGCACAAGTAAATAAATAATTAGAATATGGCATAATATTTAATCAAATCTATGGTCAACAAGTTGGAATCAAAACACAGGGGTTTTGAAAATGTTTCTGTAAGTTATGCAAGGAACTTGATACTTGGTAATAATGCTAAAGTTTACTGCTCGTCCGTTAAATCCGCATCAGGCCCCTGGTGTTTTTTACTAGGCCTACCTTTTGAGGGATTAAATAAACAGGATGATCGGATGATCGACTGACCACACAAATATTGAGCACAGCTTGTTGTTTAATTGACAGTCACTAGAAAGACAATGAATCGCCCCAATACTTGCAGCTGTCTTGCAGGCTTGCAGCCTTCTTATGTCTCCTGTTGAGCGGCAGTGTATTCCTCTCTGTCCCCAGATATCAGAGCTGCACCCATTGCTCAGAGCTAAGATGGAGCTATGGTAAAGGAGGATGAGAGTGTGACACTGGCATGCAGCATTCCACTCACCAACCACACTGAGCCCACAGAGCTCAGGCATTATAGTGTGCTGTATGGGTTACACCATGGCACAGGTGCTTTACATTGCCTTACATGCCTTATATTAACCCTTCACATGTGGGAAAGAGGGGACAATAGAGACATATAGGGGAAGATTTATAGGACCTGGGACATAGAGCCAGTGCAGTCCTATGGGGGCAATGATCCATGAGTGACATGAGCCTTTCACAGGTGTGACAGACAGACTTGGGGCGGGGGGGGGGGGGGCGCTTATACTCGAGTCAATAAGTTATCCCATTATTTTTATGTGAAATTAGGTACCATGGATTATATTTGAGGTTGGTGTATACTTGGTAATATGTGGTAAGCTCAATACTATATGTAATTATGATTCCTGCAAACGTTCAGTGATATATGTTACATGTATTGTTTATACATAGGTTAACATGTATGTTAACCTATTAATGGCACTGTACCTGTTACTTGCATAATTACCAAAACAAAATAAATCCAAAAAAATAAAAATAAATGCAATATTAGAAAGGATAAGTTAACAAGTTATTAATCTTTAAACAAATCAAACTCATATGTATTCAGTTTATTAGAGCCACTCTGCATATTAAAAAGTACTAGTAGCCAACAATGTAAAGCAGATAGTAATTACAAAGCTCAGGTTAACATAAAACCCTGTATTGACTGACTGAGTCTGATCCCTGCATCTATCTGAGCTGTAAGTAAAACCATGAAAAACAATTTTACTAAAACATTTGCTGTACAGTGTTTGGCAGTACATTGAACAACACCTGCAGTTCATGATCTATATCACTGCAGGTACAGTCAATAACAAGGACATGTGCATGACGAGCGGAGCAATTGTATTTCCAAATTATCTCACTAAGTCTCCTTTTTCCTAAAGAAAACAAAACCACAAGATTTATATAAATCCTACCAAGTTGATGTTGGCTTTGATTGTGTTTTAACAACCTTGGCTCTTTGGGTCACAGTTTCACTCAGTGATTAATAGTGTCCTAAGCCACTTAATACATTATTGATTTTTAATTCGATAAAAAGGATTTCTGTTGGCAAATCGCATTATTTAAGAGCATGAGAGGATGGCTGAACAGAAGACAGTGTCCTACTACTGAAGCAAATCCTATGGAATGTGAATCAGTGCAATAAAGTATATTTAACTACTGCAATGCTAACATATCAACAGATTAAATATCCGTGCATTCAGTTACTTTGAATATCCCATACAAAATAAATAACTACCACTTGTATCATAAACTAAAATTCATATGCGATATTTGTAACAAATCATGAAACATTTGCTTTGGATCTAATAAATGGAAATGAATATAAATATATTCATGTAAATCTAAATCATTGCATACAGCACATCTCTGGATTGATTCATAGTTTGGGGGTAAGGGCAAAACATTTGCCATTGTCGACCTGGACATAACAATGTTGCATTGCGAGGGAATGCACATTTAATCTCTAAAAATAGATAAACAGATAAAGGTTTGCATTATTTTAATTATGACAATGGGGGGAATTTACTAAAGGTCAATTTGGAATGGGAATTGAAAAATCGACTCAAATCGCAAGGATTTAAAATCGACATGGCTTGGGGATTTGTAGAGTTCAGTGTTAGTCGATTTGCTGCCTGCTACTGCTGTGGTAAATTGATCAACAGCCAATTACCTGGCGCATTAATACAGGGTCCAAAGTGTCTGTTTTTTTTACGTAAGGTATGAATAACTTATACATGAAAAGGTAAAGTTTTTGTTTGCCAACAAATACAGATGCAACATGACAATAAAGATGAAAAAGTATAAACAATTTACAAAATAAATAATGGGTACACTAGGTTCATTCACAATAAGCACACAATGTAACTCTATAAAACATAATCAGACTTGCATGAAAATTTTTTTCATGCAATTAAATAGTGTTCTCAGTTAGCAATTAGTGGTATAGCTAGGGAAATGGGTCAAATCCCCTTAACCAGGTGTCGATTTGCCTATTGTTGATTTTGTCAAATGAACAGTTAGTAAAATTGAAAATTGTATGCTGTATATGGAATTTTACACCCATTTCGCCCTACATAAAAGTCCACTTCCATTTAATGGAACTGATGTAGAGTTGCGCTTGCACCATTCTTTTTAGACACATGTGAAGNGCAAATCAGCATGTGCAAGGGAGAAAAGTCGACCACAATACAAATGCAAGACTACGACTTTGACGCAGTTCATAAAAACTTAATGACCATACAATTCATATAACAGCAAAATACCATATGGTAAATATAAAGTCCCCCAATAAGTATAGTAAAGACTTTTTAGGATTTTAGGAGTAATTATGTTGAAAAGAATTGTTTACTTATCTAGTGATCAAAAATTAAGACCAAAAAAAAGGAGTTCAAATGCTAAGATCTTATCTGGAAGATGGTAAAATATTGTGAGAGCAACCCATAGGTATACTATACAGCTCCTGATATGCACTTTGTTCAGATGGGAGTACAGATGGATCAATTCCCAATAAAGAAAGAGCAATATAGTATTGATTTTTGCAGCTTCAGTGATGATCTATTGGCTGTAGGTATGTTCTGTGACTGAGTGATAGCTGGATCCCTCCATGGCACTGCACTAGTATCAGCAGCATAACATTCGTCTCTGTTTAATCTTGTGTCACCCCGTTGTGTTGGTTGTGAGTGGCAGGATGTAATGAGCTCACTCTTTGGGCCAGATTCAGCTTTTCACTCTCATGACTTACACTCATGAGTTACACTCTCATGGGCAAAACCATGTTGAATTGCAAGGGAGGTAAATTTAATTAGTTGCAATCAGCATAACAAGTGTCAGCTGATGTTTCCTAGTCCAAGTCTAATAACAGTGTAACAGTAACGCTGGTCAGTATCTATGTGCAACATGCAACAATAAAGTATTCTCCCTGCATGCACACACTGACATTCATTTCACCTCCCCTGCAATTTAACATGGTTTTACCCATGAGAGTGTAACTCATGAATGTAAGTCATGAGAGTGAAAAGCTGAATCCAGCCCTTTGTTCCATGTGGGCAGTTGTAATGTGCTCGTCTTATAGTCATAGTGTCAATTTAAAAGTAAACAGTAGTAGCTAGTAACCTGACGGGTTTCTCCAAATCATTTTTTTTTTTATTAAAGAGTTAAATAGAGCTTCCAGTGCTTTGATTGTGTACTGTACACCTGTAGAGCTCTGTGTTAGTAAAAAATGGTAAGCAGATATAATGAATTCCTACTTTATAATTGACACCGGTTAATCCTATGTTTATAAACCAAACTATAAAAATATAATATAATGTAAATTAATATTAAGTAACAAATGAAATAGCAGCATAATCAACAAATAGATGGATACATATTTGAATTAGAATGTAACAACATATTTTCCAATAGACATAATATATTTAGCCCATAACAACATCCCCACTTGGACCAAAAAAAGGACCATTGATCGGTTTCAGACCTGTGTACATGCTTCATACACATGGATGGTCTACATAGTAGAGGGAAACAAACTTTCTTAACAATTAATCCTATCTTCTCAGCACAGATTTCTTTAGTCTGAACACTAAATTCTTCCAAACACAGATCTGTACTTTCCTACTAACCCCCCACCTTAATTTACATGCCTATCNCTGCCCCTCTGCAAGTATAAAGCATGTGGATGATGTGTAATCCCCTGTTGTACATATCTCATACACTAGGAGATCCGTCTCATAACATCTGGCACGAAATGTGTAGTTGCTACAGTTAGGCTTACTTGTCCAAGTGCCAGAAAAGATGGATGAGTATCTAGGGCTGGCTTAGAAGCAGGAGGGTGGTGGATGATCAGATGCCAATGGAAGTGGTAGAGGAAGAGAAGTAGCAGGAGTTGATGGGTTGATTAGTTGAAGGCAGAGGTTGACTGGTTGTGCTGCTAAAGCTGGATGTGGTAGAGAAAGGTGTAGTAGCCGTAGCAGAAGTAAAAATACCACAATTAGTGACTCCTTTTTTGGAGTATATTATCTTGAATACCATCAGACAAGGCATTGTTATACAGTGTACAGAATATATTATATTTTCATAGCCTTACACTAGTCTGATTAATATTGCTATGATTAATAGTCAGGGCCGGCGCGTCCATTAGGCGAACTTAGGTGTTTGCCTAGGGCGGCCGACAAAGAGGGCGGGCGGCCGGACGGGTGGCCGAGGGAATAAAAAAAAAATTCCCCCCCAAAAAAAGTAATCACCCTGCCGCCCCCCTCGGTAGTTTTCAAGTGGCGTGCGTCGTGACATCACGCCGATACGTGGTGTGGTGACGTCACGCCGTGCGTCATGACGTCACGGGGGCGCGGTGCTAGGTCAGTCTAGGGCACCCCCAGACCTAGCACTGGCCCTGTTAATAGTATTGTATAAGGTGCCATGCTGTGCCTTTTTCAGCATACTTGGTTAATTGATGGAAGATTTGCAGCAAGCTTTACAGAGGTTGATGGTCATTGCATCCATTTTGTAATTTGCTTTAAGGATTATGAGACAGTGAATTCTTTTTTTTTTTTTTCACAAAAGCAAATCTAATAACATATGGCATACAGGAAAATAATAAACAAGAAATAATTAAATGTACAATTTGTATTGGATAGAAAATAACATATTAGTTTAGCAACATATTTACATTTTACCATTGCGTTTCATTAAATATATTTAATTAGATCCACTGCTAATGTGTGAATCTCAGGTTGGAGGCTCTGGACAGCTGTTGCATGTAGACTACAATGTGGGCTTTCAGCTTTTTCTAATTAACTTCACTACTTGTATCAGAGCCTATATGTGGTATAACAATTGGCTGAACCTTGATAATTTGTGTGTTTACTGAGGCCAGATTCAGATTTACACTCTCATGCTTTACAAGCATGACTTACACTCTCATGGACAAAACCATGTTGAATTGCAAGGGAGGTAAAATGAATGTTAGTGTTTGCATGTAGGGAGACTACTTTATTTTTGCATTTTGCACACAGATACTGACCAGCGTTACTGTTACACTGTTATTAGACTTGTGTTGGAAACATCATCTCTTACCTGTAATACTGAATACTCTACTCTATTTTATTTTTCTTCTTGGAGTTTCTGAGAGTTTTTCCTTAGGCTTGTAACTGGACATTACAGTACTTCAAGGAGGAGTTGCCACTTGAATTCACCAACTTCTTCTGTGATGTAAGATATGCAATAATTCTGGCTCTTTGGACAACTTGTTCGAATTATGGTTTTAAACTTTTAGTTCTCCCAAATATGTGTTTTTCTCGTTCCTTAATTGTATTTTCAACCACCTTTAAGTTAAGCTTCCAGTTCTTCACAATTTATTCTTAGCTCATTAGTCTTTTGAAGTACTCTTCTCTGTGTGGTCAGTGCCTTTTGCCAGTTTTGTCAGTTCAATTCTTTGCAATGTCGCTGCAGCAGACGAATTTCAACATACTGGCCTTTGAGAGTGTTGGTATGTTCCTGCTTCAGAAATAATAGGTTCTTCGGGGGGTGCTTTGCAGCTGATTTTCAGCTGCAAAGCAGATAAGGTGGAATCTATTGCAGCTACATTTAAATCAGAATCCTAGTCTACAGCATGATTGCAGCTACTGTATGTTTGACCTTGAATTGTACCTAAAACGATCTTGTTTGTTTTTTTTTTTATTTGGATCAATTTTACATTGAGTATTACTTATATTTATTCTGACACAGGAAAACACAAAAATGTAAATATACAGTATACAGTATATAAAGGAAAACAAAGCAGAAAAATTTAATAAATTAATAAATATTTTTCCACTTATTTTATTTTTCTGATTATTTTAAGTCACTATAAAATCCCAATCCTTGTTGTGCAACATTAGCAAGCTAATGTAGTCTGAACATGCTTTTCAATTATGTTTTGCTAATTAGTATGTTTATTAAAATAAAGATTAAAGCTTTTGTGCTCATGCCATGTGATGACAGAAATGTAATAATAATTTTGTTGATGAAGTCATACTTCACTGCACTTTTTATACAGAGCAAAATATGGGAAAACAGACATGAATCACAACTGTATAATTTTAACAAAAACTCATATATTCATTAATGTAAGAAAAATTGTTTGCAGAAATTACCTTTTGCCTTACGGCTGTATAAGCATGTATGCTGCATAAGCTTGGCTACGGAAAAAGCTAATTAAATTTTGTATTCAAAAAGAAGGAAGAAAAGTTAAAATAAGTCCAAATAAGAGCTTTTTTTCATATAAAATCTTAGTAGGTGCATGCTGTATATTTCCAGCAATGACAAAATGTATGTCATGATAATTGTAATACTACTACTACTACTACTAATAATAATAATAATAATAATAATTATAATGCATAAGAATGTGAGGGTTGTCGACTCTCCTTGAATTTCCAGGAGATTCCTAAATTTCAAGCAATTCTCCTACTGTAGTATCCCGGAAGATTTGGCAAATCTCCTGGGACCTGAGCTGAGGCAGTGATTTCATGTAAATCACTGCCCCCAGCCCCGATTGTTATAAAGAATAATTCATTTACGTTGGATTGGTGGAGCTGTTCTGGGCGAATAGGGCCCGAAGTCCCACCCCCATGGAGCCTGCTTTTGGTTAATAATGGTAGGGAGAGAAGAAAAGTCAGAAACTCTGATCAATGTATTGGAATTCAATTCAATAAGGAGCTGCATAAACAGAAATATATACAGTATACAGAATGTGTTTGCTAAAACCTCAGTCTCTGAATAGGATGTAGTGAAAAATGGTAGATGTCAAAATCGTGAGTTGTACTGTGGCAGCATACAGTATACCAGTTTAACTGTATTGTAGTGTATTAACTGTAGTGTAGTGTATGACCCAAGCTTTTGTTAATGAATGAGTAAAATCTAAAATATATACTAAATGAAGGTAATAAATATAGAAAATGTGAGTTGTCCCACGATCAGTTAAATGTGTCTTGTTTAATCAATCTTCTAAAGTAACATTTTTATTCAAATAATGTAACTCTGTGCAGTTACAGTCTGTGTTACCAAGAATTATGTTTTTAGGAATACCAGTCTCTGCTTAAAACATTCCTATACACTACAAATTATTTATATATTGTACCCATGCCTTATGGTATTATCCTACATCCTAAAAGAATAAATAACGGTTTTCAATAATGACAATGTACCAAATCGAGACCGCATAAAACTTGTTGTGTGCTCAGTCTATCCTGCGAACACAACATAAAATAGTATACCCTAAGCAATTAACATAGCTGGCACAGGTGAGCATATGCATATGCAAGGTAGACGTGGGGGCAGTGTAAATTACCACACTGCCTTGCGTTGAATAATTTGTGAGAGTGTTGATTCGGCCCAATGTACCTAATTCAGACTTCGCCTGATTGCACTCCAATGTTTGTTTCAGAGCACTGCTAACTTGTGCGCATAACTTCTCAATACACCCCTTGGCACTCCCCTTAAGACGTAGATATGCACCACTATGCGGAAAGGAGAATACAGACTTGTTATCTTCTAAAACATAAGAAGGAATAGAGTGGACTGAGAACGCTGACGCGCATTACGCATCCCTGATTGTTCAAGGCATACAAGATTTCCCTGAGCTACTTAATACTTTTGTATTGGAAAGACCTTGACCTCTACTAAGGGTGACTGGCTTGTGGGAGTTTAAGGTGTGCAAGTTCACTTATAAAGAGAAAAAAGTATGTAAAAATTCTGTAATCAATCGTTTAATATTAAGCCTCACTTAAATTGTTTAACTACCTTTGTTGAGTGTCTGTGCAGCTAATGATATATTGAGAAAACTGAGAGAGTTCTTGAAATAAAAGCTCACAGCATACCTGTAACATTCATAAAAAAAAGTAAATAACCAAACATTTTGCCATTTCATTGTTCCCAGTCGGATTAATTGCAAGTTAAAGCATTTGAGAAAGTGCCTAGTAATTAGAAAGTTGGGGATCAAAGGGGCTGATTCAGCCCTGCGTCTCCGCCAGCCAGGCTGGCGGAGACGCGAAGATTCGCAAAGCCCGACTCCGTGTCTCTACGACTCCGCTCTATGGTAATGAGAAAAGGGGCGTTCCACGCCCCTTTTCTCATTACCATATGCGCTTTTAGAAGGGCTAAGAAGGTTCAAGGGGTTTGTAGAAAGCAAGTATCTTTGAAATAAGTAATTAAAGTAGTAAGGGGGATTTTAATAAAATCAGGGGAGTGGAGTACAGGGATGGAGAATCTTAGTTGAGAAGGAGGGACCATTGTTACAGCCTATAGGGAGAAAAATCATGTCTAAGGAAAAAAAATAACCAAAGGAGGCATTAGAATTAAGTACATGGTGGCAAATACAAAAAGCCTGATTTGTAAAATGGAGGAGTTAAAATTAGTAACAATAAGCAAGCAATATGAAATTGGAAGGTATATTGAAAATATGGTGGGATGATAAACTGCTATAAGTTTGTTTGAGGAAGCTCAACTTCTACAGCAAATGTAAAAGCCTTTACAACTAGGTCAAGGTTTAATTATGAGAGATTTTAATTACCCAGACATCAATTGCATTAGTACAATTAGGAGAAACAGGTTTTTAACACCATTTTATCTCCCAAGTAGTAAAGGAACCAAACTATTCTGGAACTAGTAATAACCAATAGTGTTATATGAAAAAAGTTATAGCAAGTTATATCCAAGTAAAGGAGCACTTGGAAACAGTGACCACAATATGGTTGCATTTGAAATTAATTTTAAGAAGCAACAGTACATGGGATAAACTTGAACATTTTAAAAAGGCAGATTTTCATAAACTAAAGGAGGCTGTAAAGTGCATAGACTGGGATGCAGTTTGTTGTAGGAAAAAATACAGAAGAAAAGTGGAATATCTTTAAATAGTTGTTGGAAATCTAATTCCAATGATAAACAAAATAAACAGTATTAAGCTTAAACCAATGTGGTTACAACAAACTGCAATGAAAGAAAGAAGCATGCATTTAAATCGAAATCTGAAGGGAGTGCGATTCTTCCAGATCTTCAAAGAATGTAATAAAACAGAATAGAACATAAAAAAAACTTGTTGCTAAGAGCAAAACAATTCCCTAAAAAGACATGAATATTTACATAGAGAAAGAATGGACAGTAGTATTATTGATTGGAGGCACTGTCAAAAAGGACATCTTAATTATTTAATACATTTTGATAAAACATATTTGGTATAGTTTGGTAAGTTTAAAGTAAGTTAAAATTAATAATGGTGATCCTTTGCCTATATATATATATATATATATATATATATATATATATATATATATATACTCTTTATATTTGTTGTTAGTCTGTGTTTCTGTGCGTTAGTGTTTGTCTGAGTTCAGCAATAATTATTGCCACCAGTATATAATAATAGCTTGTTTAATAGGCATTCAGATTTGTATTATGCACTGCTATATACAGTTATTGATTCGTTTGCCACAATGAGCTTAAAGTGTTAACTTGATCTTAGTACCAGCAAAGGTGGCATCACAATCTGGCAGTTTATATGTCGGTGCTCACCCTTGCGGGTATTGCCTCTGCTCGCAAATCTCACTGACTTTTAATATTGCTGATTAGCATATCTCAAGCATATTATTGTCTGAACACAGCTAACATTATATTTAAGTCTTAGGGTAGGTAGCACGGGCTGCTAGCGCCTACGATCATTTTGCTGCCAGAGCTTTAACAATGATGCCTCGTTAAAGCTCTGGCAGTGAAATTATATATATTTATATATATGCCAAAAGAATAAATAAGGACAATATGACAGGAGATGGGTAGACTGAGTCATGATAATAAGGGAAAAGCAGAGTTATTAAACAATTTATTTTCTTCAGTCTTCACTAGAGAAGAGCGCATAATAGGAATAATGCATACATATGAAAATGCAACACAATCATTTCTCAATACTTGAGTAACAAAGGAAGAAGTCCAATGGCGGCTTAAAATATTAGGATAAATAAAGCACCAGGTCCAGATGGCATACACACAATGGTTCTCAATGAGCTTAACAGAAAAATAGCTAGACCGCTTAATTTATATGGATTCAATTGTATAAGGTTCAGTACCAAGGGATTGGTGAATAGCAGATGTGGTGCCATTGTTTTAAAAAGGAATTTAATTAAAACCAGGGAATTATAGACCTGTAAGCCTTACATCAGTAGTGGGGAAAATACTGGAATGCATTTTAAGCGATAATATTAAGGATTCAGGAGGGAGCTTTTCATATTTCATCTGGATCAACTTCATTTATAAAATAAGTGTCGCAGGAGATCCAAATTAGGTTGAACTTGATGGATTGCTGTCTTTATTTCAACCTCAACAGCTATGTTAATATATTACCCTATTCCCAATTTGTGTAATTTTTCTGCTACAGCTAATAGTTTAAAGTTGGAAGAAAAACAAGACAGTTGTTTAGAAAAAGTTTATTAAATAATATACAGTATCTACAGAAAAAAAAGAAAAATGATTCTGATAGAAAATGTGCACTATGCCTAATGTATTAGGGCACTATCCATGTGGGGCCTGCAAAGTATGCCAAGGCTCCCACAAAGAAAAAAGGACATTTTCAAAATATAATGGTATGAAAAAATTTGCAATTAAACATTATTCCAATTGTACACCATGCTATGTAATTAATTTGTTGGAGTGCTCTTGTGGCTTAAAATATGTCAGCAAGACCAAATGGATGTTTCCCCCCCGTCGGTTTGAACGACTGCGTACTGCTTACTGTACTTACTCTTTGGTTTCTCATTATCATCTATTTTGATAGTTTGCTGGATAGCAGTCACCTTGAATCAGTTTCATATCATGTGACTTCCTTTTGGTGCCTATCGATTTATTTCATTTGAAAACTGTATTATTCAGTACAATGGCTGATTTACTGACTTACCCATACAAACATAATATATAATAAACAACTGGTTTAATGCAGGTTGAACAAAAATATCCCTCAGCTATGCAAATAAATGCAGAATGTTTGGAAAGTGTTACACAGTTGTAAATCACACAAACCAATTCATGCAAATGAGTCATGTGCCATAACACATCAGTAACAATCATTCCAATTAATGTAGAAGTTGTATGATATGTATTATGGATTGACTCACGTCTCAATCTCAAGCTTCATAAAAACAAATAGTTATTTTCTGAAAACCTTATTTTCTCACCACAGAATTGAACTGTGTCCTGAACTCATAGAGTACATTTTGCTTTATGCATTCTTTTCTTGAATAAAATGAAATTTGAAATATCTCAGAAACATTGTTAAACAACTTATACCCGTTCCCTTTGGACCAACTGGAAAGTTTTCCTCAGAAATTAGATTTATATAATTTTTTTTCTCCACATTTCTTATTCTTCAGCTGTTGTTGCCAGCAAAACGGTACGGCATTTAAAATAAGAACAGGCAAATCCATTTCTCCACAGGTCCTAAATTTTTTGCGTTACTCCTAAAAGTACGGCTGGAGGGGTATAGTAATTTTATCATTTCCTACTGTCGTCTGCAATTTGCACACAGAAATTGAATACTTGAACACTGCAGAATATTTGTGGTTACCTATCTCTTGCATTAATTTCAATTTGAGTTTCTTGGCTTACAGTAATAAACAATTCACACTGTTGTATTATCTCAGTGAGTTGGGTGAGGTTTATTCATTAATTTTATTTTATTCTCTTTTTTAGCTTTTGTAGTCTGCAGGAAATTGATTTCTTCTGACTGCATTTTTACAAAGTGGGTTTATAACATTTTACTTAATATTCAAATATACAAATGTAAATTATACAATTTTTTCTACAATTTATATTGCATATAAGTCTGTAATCAAAATAAATGTAAATATAAAATTATTATTATGAATTAAATATTGACAATTAATACATGGCTGTTATTTCCTATCTGCTAAGAATCATGGGTAAAACAGCTGTAAATAAAATAAGAATTTGTTATAATTTGTTAAATATAAATTCTATTATTTTGGTTTAATTATTGGAATTATTTAATTATTTGATGTTCATATAATCATTTAAATTAAAATAAATTATACCATTCTTTCATTATTTCTCTGAAAGATAAAATGGTGTTTTTACAGCTTTCCAACCCCTTTCATTTAATAAAAGTGTAATTTTGATGACACAATTGACATGATTTCAATTTATTTTCTTGCTTCCTTTAAAACTGAGATGAAAATGAATGAAATAAATAAATAATGAAACACAATTTATTATAAATCAATCTTTATCACAATCTTTATCTCAGTGATATAAGATCACACTGATTTTAGTGATTTAGTGAAAATAGANGCAAAAGAAATGTAAAAAAAAATGTACAGATATATCAAATATATAGATATTACATTTTTTATTTATTATTATGTACATAATTGATACATTTTAGTGCCTACACTTATTTTTAGGTGGAAATACCAAGGGTTTGGGGAAGGGGGTACAGAATGCATGAGCTGAATGGGAGGGGGCGGAAACTGAGTTTGACAGTAAGAGCAAAATAATAGAAAATCCATGGTGACCTGTGAGGGAGGGTAAACTTAAATAGTGACAATCAAGAAAAGTATAAAGGAAGGAATATTGCGCTATCCCAAACAGTTAGAAACAGATCTTATGTACTTATATTACAGGTAGTCCCTTTGTACACTTGTAGTGTGCTAGTAATGTAGGGCCAGATTCAGCTTTTCACTCTCATGACTTACACTCATGAGTTACACTCTCATGGGCAAAACCATGTTAAATTGCAGGGAAGGTAAATTTAATTAGTTGCAATCAGCATAACAGGTGATAGCTGATGTTTCCTAGTCCTAGTCTAATAACAGTGTAACAGTGACGCTGGTCAGTATCTGTGTGCAACATGAAACAATAAAGTATTCTCCCTGCATGCAACACTGACATTCATTTTACCCCCCCCTCCAATTCATTATGGTTTTACCCATAAGAGTGTAACTCATGAGTGTAAGTGATGAGAGTGAAAAGCTGAATCCAGCCTGTAGTGTGCACTTCAAACACAAAAGAATTTGTCTGGCTGTCTTCCGTTTCTTCTTATACCTGATGTCCCCCAATGTTACTCCTTGCTTTAAAAAATAAACTCCTTTTGTTAGTTTTTTTTATTTTTTTAACTTTATTTATTTCACATGCACATACAAAAAGTATGTACAAAAATACAATACCAGTCAAGTTGAAGTGAGAGGTATAGTAGGGAAAAATCAAAACAGGTATTGTCACATACAGTGAGGCAGTATCATATCATCATAGAACATAAAAATACATAAAAAAATAAAATCTAGACACTCTCCTATACGTATCAAACAGTAAAACCAGAAGGAACGAGTGACTCAATACCAAACTTACAAGGGAGATAACAAAATGGGAGGGTCACCCACCAGCACCCTACTCCAATACCATTCTGTATTCAGGATGCATAGATGGAGTTGCAATTTAATTCTATGGGGAAGTGTATCCACATAGCCCTGCCAGACAGCAAAAAAGGACTCCACTTAGTTACATTTATCAAAAAGGGCATCCACCCAGTCCATGTGGAAAATTTGGCGGAGTTTGTCCATGAACATTGAGAGTTGGGAATGAGTCGAGCCATTTATGTAAAATAGTTTTCCTTGCAGCAGCACTAATTGATGGTAGGATTTTTGCTGTGGCGGAATAGGAACGTCCTGTTCTCGAGGAAATGCCCAACACTGCCCACATCGGTGTAAGGGGTAGAGAAGATATAAGACAATGCTCTGCAAGTGTTTGACCGGATTTGTTAAACACATGATGTAGGGAAGGCACACCACTAATCGCCCAACATCTGAACAACTGGGAGGCCGCCCCGCTCTGGAACACAGGGTTGTTCAGGAAAGTGAGGTGCAGTGAGTAAGAGGACAGAGTCTCCAGTCATGTCAAGGCAAAAGCCACAATTTCTGAACAGGTGCCAGCAGTGGATGCGCTCTAAGGTGAACCGGAACACTGTCGTCAGGGGAATGAATAAACAATATTAAATTGAATTAAATCCCCAGGAAGAAATTCACACTCCAAAAAAGTATCAGTATAAATGGAGGTACAATGGAGCCAGTCCGTGAGGTGTCTAAGCCACTCTGCTATACCTTTCTCATCACAACCAGTAATAAAAAATGGGAGTGTCCGCAATAGATATAATAGGCAAGTAAAAGTGACCATCTTCAGCAAGATTGCTCTCCCAGTAAAAGTGAGTGGCTGGTTCCTCCAACCCAGGAGAATAGAATCCTCCATAGAATTAATGCAGTCTGAGATATTAAGGGTATAGAACAGGGAACTATTCTTAGGGATCCAAACCCCCAAATATTTGATTTTTTTCAAAACCCAACAAACCGGGATGTGTGAGCCCCATTAGGGTACCAGGACATTAGGATGTAGGAGCATAGCCAGAGACTTATATACACAGGGTGGTGGTTGCTCAAATCAATTTGTAAGTTAGCTGCAGGTGCATGAAAGGCAGGGGTAACTCTAACAGAGAAAACAAACAGGAAAAATGCCCCAGCATCACTGCAGTTAACCAGTAAGCNATTATGCTATTCTATCTGTAAAATAAAATGCAGAAACATCAGTTTACACATTCTTGCAAGCATGTGATGAAGCCCCCCGCCACGTCAAGGCTTTTCTGCTAAGGGGGTCCTAACTCTAAACAAATAGAGTCCCATAATAGGGTCACATGCAAATGTTTCCAAATTGAGAGCTAACTCACCTAGAGGCACCCCAAGGCCTCCACAAGGCCAGAGACTTGTCCACATTGAACCTCGACACAGAACCAAAGACTCCAAGCCTACGGATGAGGCTCGGCCACCCCAACCTGGATACCCGAAAGGCCTGCCAATTCTGTAATATGCATAGCAGGGGATCCAGCGCCAGGTTAAATAGAATGGGCAACCCTGTCTTGTGTCCCGACCCATAACCACCTGCCTATTGATCAATAAACAAGTATGAGAGTAAAAGTAAAATGATCAAAGCAAGGACACAAAATCACCCCCTATACCCCGGGCCATGAGGGAATGAAACAGTTGAGGCCACAAAACAGTATTGAATGCCTTATTAGTGTCCAAACTAAGAAGGGCGCTTTCACTGTGTTCCGACCGTTATGGCAGCCCGTATTGCCTTAGTAGAGTGTCTACCCTTAGTAAAGCCCAGTTGGGTCTGGATAGAGGGAAGTAAGTTTTGCAAGCGAGATACCATTATAGAGGCCAAAATTTTGAAAAGGCAGGTAAGAAGCATAATGGGGCAGAATGATTACAACAAATGGGGTAAGGTTTAGGGATCAGCACAATATGGCCAGCTGTGAACTCCGGGGGAGGGGAGACTTGAGGGGTGCAAATGTTGATAGAGATCCAATAGCGCTGGAACTATATGTGGCAACAAAACTTTAAAGTAGTCAGGAGGCAATCCGTCCGGTCCCAGTCCCTTGCCAAATTTTAAATGTCACAGTCAAGCAATTCCAATTGTTCAGGTGTCAAGGTCGGGAGTTGTGCCTTAATAATATGGGTATGCATTGCCGAGTCAAATGGGTGTGCAGCATACAGTTCAGTAAAGTAATCCTCAAACAAACAATCATGTGACTGTCAGTGACAAGCTCCAACCTGTCAGGGTGTCGAATTGCAGTAATTTGGGTCCGTGCCCGTCTAGTTCTGGTAAGAGAGGCTAATAATCACCCTGCTTTATTGCCCTAAGGATGGAACTGATGCTTGACAAATTTCAACTGTGTGTGTGCCCGGGTCATTAAGTAGTCTTTACGTAATTTACGAGCCTGGGTATATACCGCATGAGAGTCATCTCTCCACAGTATAAGGGCAAAAGGCTAGGATAAGCAACAAAAACAGAGACTGGGGCATCGTCAGAGATGACAATATCGTAGACGTCCATGCGTCACTAACATATCTGCAAGGAGAAAATAATCCAACATTTGTAAAAGATTAGTAAAAAAAAAACAGCCGTGGAGGAATTAGGGGCATAGAGGTTTACCAGAGTATAAAAGTTACTATGAATCTGGAGGTCAAGTATAAGATACCGACCCTCCAGGTTAGAAATGGAAGAACCGCAGGTGTAAGAGAGCGACTTGCTGAGGAGGATTGCCACTCTGGTATTGTTACAATACAATGAGGTATAGCAGACGCCAATCTAGGGAGTCTTGAGAGAAGAATCCTCACTTGCCTTTCAGTAGATCCCCTGAAGATAGACAACCGAGGGGTGTAATGACTTAATATGGGAGGCTAGACGCTTGCGCTTAATAGGAGTTTTAAGTCCTCTCACATTCCAGGACACCACCCCGAACCCCCTCGCTATGTGTTGTGTGCTAGGATCAGTTATCAGAGTCAGGACGGCCATCCCACAAGCTCAGAGGTCAGTCGCAGATAAGTAACATCCTAAGTAAATAGACAGATACGGCAGTGAGAGAAATTGTACTCACAAAACAGAGCAATACAAAATTTTCGATACAGTAGGAGAACATCAATACAGAACAAAATATAAAAATGCTTTTGTAAACATTTTCAGACAATTAACCTTTACCAATAATCATCTCAAGTAAACAGGCATTTGAACCCTACATAAGAGACAAACGCCATCATAACAAGGGAAATATAACCCCTAAGTAGTAGTGTGTAAGAACCCACAGTTTTGGCAGCCATAAGATCAGTAGAACCAAATCCTCACCCTCCAGGAAGGCACGTGCAGCTACAGGATTGTTAAAGTACATGGTTAGCCGTTAGATATGAGACGCATGCGTGAAGGGTATAAAAGAGCAAAGTACTTATTTTGGCTATAAAGAAAACCCAAAACCCTTGAAAAATAGAAACCAGAAAAAAAGATAAATCCTGGAAGAGCATTATAAGTGAACCCTTTAGGACTAGCTGTGACTTGCTACGATAGGTAGAAATAATTGCTTCTTTGATGCGGTAATCCAGAAACTTAGCAACTGCTGGCCTCTGTTTACCCTCTGGCTTCTCCGGCCCAATCCTATGAACACGTTCGAGTTGAAACCCTTCTCTCCCTCCATCCATACCCAAAGCCTCTGGCAGCAACATGGATATAAAGTGAGACAAACTGGAACCTGAACATATTCCGGAATGCTGATGAACCTGAGATTATTCTGCGATGACGGTTTTTAAGGTCATCCAACTTGTCCGTGAGGGATTGAATAGTTTTGGCATGCTGGTCGGCCAAACGATTCTCAGAGTCACTGGTACGAGACTCCAGGGCAGTTATGCGCTGGGTGTTAGCCTCCAGCTTAGTCAGGGCCGTATCAAATACAGCCTGAAGCCGATCAATTTTCTGTTGAATTTTCTGATCAATTTGTGGCAGTAATAATTTAGACAACTCCTGAGCCATACACGCCAAATCAGATTCAGCCAGAGGAGGCGGAGGAGCTGCGGTAAGATCAGAGCAGAGTCAGCATCTGAGGAGGGAGAGGAAGGGTTAGTAGTACTTGGTTTACCACCTTAGGCACAGTGTACCCATGACTGCAGAAGAATCTGTCTGTGAGCGTGTCAATTATTTAGACTTGTCAAGTCTAACAAGCCACACACCAAATATGCAAGAAATCTCACAGTACCTAGACACACTGTAACATGAAATGTATGATATGCAGACAAATATTAGGGGGCATTCAGACCCACAAGGTACCTATTACATATTTATTAAGTATTAAGCAACTATTGAAATGACAAAACATCCCTTTTGTCATTTAATCTTGTAGAGCTCCCTGTTCCACTAGTAAAGAGCAGACAGCGGTGTGCCCATCTTCTATGCTTGCCCCAATTCTTGGAGGAAGTGGTCAAAACAATGTTAAATTGCAGGGAAGCTAAAATGAATGTTATTCTTTGCATGCAAGCAGAATACTTTATTTTTGCATTTTGCACATAGAACTTGGCCCAGGAAACATCATCTCTTAACTCTAATACTGTTTGCAACTATTGAAACTTAATTCCCCTGCAATTCAACATGGTTTTGCCCACTGGCTCGTAAGTTAATTAGTTCTGGATCTAAAGTGTAGCTACCTATCCACCAGTTAAAAAAAGGTGATTGCACAGACTCTACATGGTGCTACCAAGGTTTAAATTACAAACATACATACAATGAGGAGTATACAAGTATACCCTTGCTATACCTTCCCTTAGGGTGCACATGTTACATATACAAGTGTTCAATCCTATGAATTGATGTGTATCAACACTGTTATCTTTTAAAATGAGTATATGCAAGATAACATCATAATACAATCCGGACTTAAACGGTTGAAAATTACCTAAAAAAAGTTAAAATAAGTTGCCTGTAACCAATCCGCATATATCAATGAGACCCCTGTGGCCAGTGGTAGCTTTTAAAGGCCACACATGCTGATCATTAGATCGGCTCATGTGCGGCCGGCCCTGAACCACCAATGTAGCAGTTTTTTCTTTACTCTACACTATGGACTAGACCTAGATTTGAAGACGAGAGAGGAAAGTCACATTAGAGTGAAACCAAAATGAATTTTGCTAGTGTTTGCATGCAGGGAAAATACTTTGATTTTGATTATTGCACACAGATACTGATCAAAGTTACTTATACACTGTTATTTAGAACCATCATCTCTCAACTCTAATACTGTTTCCAACAGATGAAATCTACCTTCCCTGCAATTCAAAATGGTTTTGGCCATGTGTAACATTACTCTTGTATTTTCAAGTATGGTCCTATGTAATTGTCATTTGTTTGCTAAGAGCAATGTGATAACAAGGAAACATACTCTCTTTCCATGTATGAGAGAATAACTACAAATGATTAATGCAACAAATTGTAAAATATATACAAATTATCATGAACTACCTACTCAATTACACAATTTATATAATATCTGCTGAAAATACATTTGCTAGACCTAACATTACTGTAAAATATTAACCAACATATCTGCATATTAACTGAATGCCTGTAATTTTTTAGTGTTCACATCTTTTTATCCATATCCATATAGAGACAGACAATTATTTATAACTGTCTGTTGATCTGCTGCTCTAACAGATTATCTCTCAGTATATGGCCAGTTTTTCTCAAATACTCACTTATGGGTATCTCAGCAATGTATGTTTTTGTACCATAGACAACAGGTCACATTGACATACTAGAATTAATGGTTGTTTTAGGTCATTTGAATTGTTTCTTGCTTTATTACTGAGGTTTTCTTTTTCAAAAACATTTTAAGGGAAGCACCTGTGTTGCAAAAAAACAAATGTTAATTCTCCAGGATGTGCTTTCTTTTCATTAGAGAGTCGTACAAATTAGATATTTTTTATATAATACACTGTTAGAACCCTTCAATTTCTTTTTAATAGTTGCATATAATATATTGCATGGAGCTATGAAATATTTTCTGATTTTTGTGTTCCAGTCAATGCATTCGTGCAATGACTCTAGGAACAGTTCTGGAACATTTTGACATAAAAAAGCCAAGATAAGAGGTGTTTGGGCTTAGTAACTGTAGCACTGATTAAAGGGAGAAGCATAAAGGAAGCTAAAAATTCAATTTTCAACAATTTCTTCAATTGATTCTTCTATCCAGAGTACCTATTTTATTTGCCTGAGCAACTTCAATAGTCTGTATTTATATACTATATTTATATATATTTATATATTATTATCTTACAGTGCACATCAAAAATATGTTCATGTTTATTTTAAGTGCAAAACATTGAACACATTTATTAATATCAACTTGTGGTTATTATAAATAAAAGGTTTTAGCACAGAAAAGAGTATCAGTTTGTTTGAAAAAATCCAATTTTTCCGTATTCAAAAGTTTATATTAGTAGCTTAGTTGGTTCAATATTTATCTAACATGATTAGTGTACACAATTTTTAAACATATGTTATACCTTTAGTCACAGTTCTCATAAACACGTTAAACATCCCATGGCTGATGCCTGCAATCTCATGTGTGTACCCATAATTTTACCTTTCCGCAATAACTTGACACAGAAAATTGTTTGGGATAGCTAAAAATGTGAAAAATATTGTATTCATTGAATAAATGGATTGTTGGCATTTTTTAATGACTTTGTCTATGTATGATTGCTGCTTTAAATTTAATGGAAGCCCAATGAAGTGTTGGCAAATAAAACAGTAAAATGACAGATGATATAGGTAAATATATAATTAGAAAAACCTTCCTTGCCTCAGCGGTACACCCAACAACAAACACTACCTGAGGCTACGCCCCTAGACAATGCTTGGTAAATGTCCAGCAGTATGGCCTAAATTTACTAAGCAGGGACACTGCAGGGAGATTGAAAAGTGGGGATGTTGCCCATAGCAGCCAATCAAATAGAGCTCACATTCTCCAGTATGTAAAATGAATCTTGAATTTTTAGAGATTGGTTGATAGCTAGGCCTCCTCCAAAAGATCTTATAAGATCCCTTGTAGATGAAGTATGGTCTGACTTGCTGTTATTTTTGGTTTACCAAATATGGCCATGTTGCAAATACTGGGAAGCACCTGTGTTGCAAAAAAACCAAATAATAATTCTAGTGAGAGAAAGTGTCAGCGTCATTGTTGGTTACCATCTAGTGAGAGAAAGTGTCAGCATCATTGTTGGTTACCATCTAGTGAGAGAAAGTGTCAGCGTCATTGTTGGTTACCATCTAGTGAGAAAAAATGACAGCGTCATTGTTGGTTACCATCTAGTGAGAGAAAGTGTCAGCATCATTGTTGGTTACCATCAAGTGCCGAGCATGATCAAGTTCCCAAATACACCGGAGATTGGTTCAGCATCATAGGCGAACCTGTGTGAGTCCTTATGGATATAGTAGGAAATCAGAGACAAGAGCCACATCTGAATGAGGCTCAGCGGACAATGATGGGGTCCATAAGTTGGGAGGTGCCTGACGTACCTGAGGAGACGGTGATTCCAGTGTACAAAGGTAAAAGGAAATTGAACTACTTTGGCCCATGTAGGATAAAGAGCATTACAAATAAGGTTGTAAATCATCAGGACAGGACCTTATCTGTGTGGAGTTTATATGATCTCCCTATTTCTGTGTGTTGTGGATATGCTTGTGAGGCGCATGGTTTGTATGTTTTAAAGGTAATTGACTTCCATTTTGTAGCATAATATGAAAGCCATGTAGGTTATGACAGTTCAGAACAACAATTGTTACTATATGAAATCTATGAAGGTTATTGCAGTTTGAAACAATGAGAGGTGATGGTTGCAAAAATTAGTTTAAATCAGTATTATGACTCATGGTCACAAGATGTTTTTCAATAAACTAACATATAGACATGAAGTGATCACGCACAAATAATATTATATTTAGTATTAGCATGCTGCCATGTAATTATCTAGATTAGAAACAGTTGCATAAATTTTGACTATATATGAAAGGGGATTTCTACGGGCATACTGGAATCCATCTTGGACGCAGCTACGTGAGTCCCGGTATTTCCCCGTGCTTATTGCTGGAATTCCCCAATCGTGGACAAGCTTCGGGGGATGCTACAATATCAGGTGATGTATTCATGCTTTTAACTGAATGCTTAAAACCAATTTAGTAACTGCAAATCATATGAAATTACAATGTTTAATGTTTAGCTTGATACTAACGTAATAAATCTATATAGGTATTGAGTTAATTCATGTCTTGACTCTTTATTTTCTTGAGTGCCTGTCCAGTGTGACAGTGAGCGCAGTATGTGTTGATTCTGTTGTCACAAATTACCTAAAACTTGAGGCAAGACACTGTGTGGGCTTCCTCAGGGTGCTCCAGTTTCCTCCTACATCCTAAAAAACACTGGTAGGTTAATTGGCAGCTGACTAGTTCATAGTCTATGTGTAATTGCACCTATGTATTAATCTTTTATAGACTGTCTGTCTGATACAAAAGCGCTATGTAATATGATGGCACTATATACAAACCTGTTATTAATGATAATTATGGTGGAAAATGAAGCATTGAGGGGAGGTTTTGGTCCCAGACATGGTGAGCTTTCATTGCAGAGGAAAAATCCCCCAACAGCTCTCATTAGTACAATTTCCAGCAAAACTCCTTAAAACTCTCAGTGCTTTTTAACGTTAACCATTTTTTTCACAAACTATTTATTCTACTTCCTGGAAAAAACAGACTAAAAACGTGATTGCTTCTAGTAACCACCTTTACCACTGTGTAAAGTAAAAATAATGCGCTTGACATCTAAGATAACACATCCTGGTCACTTACTGATTCTATTTCATGACTTTTACTTTGCTGGTTCTTTTCCCCTAGTGACTACAAGTTCCACTTTTTCCAATTAGAAAAACTCAAGCCTAACACTTAATGATCACATTTATGGATTTCTGCTGCTGCCTCTAACAAAAAGAGAGATGAAATGAAGCAAAGCAGTTTAAAATGTATGCCCCGGATACAGAGAAAGTTTTCACTAATGTACTTATGCACCTCCAATACTGATACTAATCTTTTAAGAGAAAAAATATGAAGCATCTTATCAATTTTTGTTTCAATCTTCTTTATATCCCACTGAAGCTAACCAGGTTATTTTCACGCTTTATCTTGCATCTATGAATTTTTTATTTTACAGAATAACATTTGATTATGTCACCTTTTTTATAGGCTGCAAGGGGTACAAATGAATTTTGCATGCAGCAAATACTGTAAATAATACAGTAGTGGTGTCTTCCCAAGATCTGTTTTCCACACTGAGTAGTGAGGATGGGATGCAGTGTATTTATATTAGATGCTCGGATAACTGTTGTCTTAGGCCTCCTCACTTCTGGGCCACACAACAGCTGCCATCACTTCACACATTGCAGTAATATCATTGGTTTTGAAATAAAAATGTGCTGATGATAGTAAAAGGTTTTTTATTATTATTATATTATTAAAAACTGTAATATAAAGTGAAAACTAACTTGCCAGTAGAAGCAAAAAATTCCAATGGTTCTAAGAAAAAGAACGGGCATAGTAAAGGGTAAAGTAAAGATGTTGGAATCACTAGGTGATGGAATGAATAATAAATGCACAGTAGGAAACATGCAGGGTGCACATGAAAAGGTAGAAGGCTAAGGTACAAGATGTAAGATAAAGATACAAGGTTAGGGAATAGGAGTACTCCATATTAAAGGATGCAGTACATGACCTTGCCATGACAGTGTTAAAGCACAAATGTTATAATTGGCAAGGAGCTAAGTGCTGAAAGTTATTCAAGGAGTTGATAACATGTTGCAAGGGAACTGGATGAAGTCGCGTTTGCTAGGTAACAGGATCAATAGACTCAGGGTACACTAATCTGTGGGATGGGAAAATGTGGGGATATTGGCCATAGCAACCAATAAGATTCGAACTCTCATTTTCCAGTGTGTAAATTGAAACTGAGAACTTGAATTTAATTGGTTGCTATGGGTAATATCCCCTTTAGCAATCCCGCAGTTTCCCGCAATCCCCTCACGGCGCACCCTGCAGTCACTTTGACAGACACTCTATTTACACTGTAGGATCGGGTAAGGTGATCAGAGAGTACTTTACCTGATCTACCACTGAGTGCAGCACCTGTAACAGGCTGACTGCGCTCCAGAATGGGGGGCGAGGGGCTTCACAGCGTTCCCTCGCTCCCCCTATTCCGACGCCTATGCAGCCTTCCATCATTTCCCGAGTAAGGACCAGCTTTAACTATGTTCCCTAGGCAGGAAATGTCCTTATTTGTCATTATGTACACAATTCTAACTATTTTTATATGAACTCCAAATGTAAACTAGTACATGTTTTAGTTTTCAACTTATGGAACTAAGTATTTGTGCAATGGAAAAATCTGGAATATATAGATTGAAAAAAAGTAAATTTAAATCATCATTTACAGGGGGTTACACTGAGGTAAGCATTATGGTTTTCTATAAAAAATGGAGTGGAGTCAGGGAGGGACTTGAATGGGGTCAGGACGGAGCTTAGGTGGACATAGAACCTGTTTCTTTGAATCCCACCACTAGTTGTATGGGAGTATAAAGAGGAGTTTAGGAAACAATATCTATGAAGAGGGGGTGAGAGAATGGTTGATAAAGAAGGAAGTGCAATATCGTTGGTAATTATTATGTAATCAGTGTAGAAATTCACTACTCCATTTCAAAATAAAAAAAATGTAAGAGAAGAAACTGTAATTTTACATGTCAAGTTCCTTTCTTGGAAACTGCATAAGTTAGTTCTAGGGAGAGGTATAAGGTGCTACAATTGCAACTGGTGATACAGCTATTAGCAAAAGCCCTATTCACCTCTGCCCACACTGCTTCCCATCTTGGTCTACCACCACTTCTCTTTTACTTCTGTGTACTTGGGAACCTATGCGGTTGATTACCTCTGATTAGTGGGAGTCCAGGTCCCACAGGATCTTTTACAGTTTTTTCCTCATCTGTTGGCTGTTTTGGCGGTTGGTCCTGATTTATCAGGTCTTGCTTTTGGTGCCTCTGTTTCTCTGGGATACTATTTTGATACATTGTGTATTTGTGCCTTGTGCAAGTAAGTACTGTATTTTTCATAGATCATACTAGTTTCTTAGATCATACTAGTTTAGTATTGAACAAAAAATCTGATTATCTATGGGTGATTAATTAAACCAAGGATGTTGTTCTTCACACTGGGAGGATCTATACAAAATAAGGATAAGGAACTGTATCCAGCTGTAGTCACGACCTCACTTCCGCAGGCAGGTAATTCTTTGCAGAGTTAGAGAACCAAAAAATTGCATAGAGGCAGAATTTTAAAAGATCACTATTAAAAGCAACAGAACTTTGTATTAGAAAAGTTAATAGGAACCCTAGAATATGGAAGGCCATATAATGTAACATAAATTCCTTTAGAGTAAATACAAAATGTCAATGAAAATTAAACAATGACTTAAATACTATGGTTATAGCTATGTTTATACCTGTTGAGAAAAGAATAAAAAGAGAAAAATTCTAAAATTCATAACGTAATGGCCCCCAAAGTATAATATTGCAAAATAAACTTTTACAGCAGATTTTTGTCAATTGTTTGAGTCAGTAATAACCACAATTCATATACATTTTAATGGACGTTTTATTCTGTTAATGCAAGAGAATAACATTGCATAGGAAGATAAAATTATATCCCTAGAGCTTGAAATATTAAAACATACATTTTAAGATGACTGCATAATAATAAAATAATAATCAAAAAGCAGCTGAATTTTTGTTGTTTTGTATTCTTTTTACTGTTAATCTGGGCGTAATGGTCCATTCTCTCCAGTCACTGGTCTAAACATTATACACATAAATAACTATGTAGACACCAGCAATGACATAAATAGAATCAAATAAATGGTATGTGCTCCAATAGATATTACTTCAGCTGCAACTCAAAGAAGGAAATTTACTAAGGGGCAAGTTGGAGTTTTGCAATCAACGGAACAAACTGTATCTCAGCTCACCAATGACCAATGTCAACTCTGAGAATTTAATAAGCGTAGATTTAGGATGTCAATTTGAACTTTCTGCTGACCTGAGGCAGATGGGAGCAGAGAGGACCAGAGATCATCTGGAGCTGTCTCATGACAACCATTCCTCCTGTAGAATTTGTGCCCAATACTCCTTTTGATACAGGTACAATAAGCTTTATTGTGTTATATTCCCCACAGTGAAAAATATATCATTGATCATTTTAAAGATATTGAATGAGTGAAATTGAAAATACATGTCTTTGTGCGCAAGTGTGTGTGTTGAAATGTTTAAGTGTGTGTGTGAATGTGTGAAAGATTTGTCCATTCTTCCAAGGATAGCAATCTGTGGTTACAAAATGTTGTCATAGTCTAGGTAAGGTCATCATATGAAGAGACTTACTTGTGTGTAGTTGTCATATTGATGAATAGACCTTGCTTTTTTTTTAAATCAAGTAATTTTTATTGATTTTCAAATAAACATATAACAAAACCAAGACAAAACCAAAAAAGAAAAACAAGGTAAACACAGAATCACAGTAGGATACACCAATACAATATAAGTAAGAACATAGTTGAGGTAGGTACAAAGGTAGACTGGTGCGACATTCAATTCAATCAGTTAAGGGAAACTAATCGGCTGGAATCAAGGCAGGGCCCAACTAGAGAGGAGGACATACGACACACAGGGGTAACAGCCACCGCTCATCAAAATAAGGGAAAAGAGGTTCGGAGAGGGCCTAGAGGAGGGGGAAGAGACGGAAAGAAGGGAGGAGAAAAGAAGCAGGGGAAGAGGAAAGAGCACAGATCATGGGGGGACGGTAGAGGCCTGCAGAGAACACAGAGGTAAGCCACCTATCCCAAATATTGGAAAATGTAGAGGAGCGGCCCTGGCTAGTGTAGACAAAACATTCATGCCGCAAAGACACATTGATCAAACGGATCCAATCGCTCAGGACAGGGGGATCAGGAGCAAGCCAGGTACCTGCCACGCACACAGTGGCCCAGAGGCAAAGCGAGGATATGTAGAGCTGAATGGACCGCACATAGTCATTGTCAAGCCCAAGTCCGAAAATACAAACCCTGGGGTCGCAGGGGATTGGCTGCTCCAGCGTAACATTAAGGCTACGGACGACCTCACGCCAAAATCGAAGCACCCGGGGACAAGCCCAGAGGAGATGGAAAAAACCACAGCCATCCGCCCCGCATTTAGGACAGGAGGTAGAGCGGCCAATATCAAATTTAGCGAGGCGAA